>CM061548.1:419773404-419783404 GCA_030864215.1 Capsicum pubescens
GTCTTGACGAATATTTTGTGTTGTTGCTGTGAAACCCTAAGTAGATGTTTAGATGGACATGATATTTTTTTCGAGGACGAACAAAGCTTTAAGTGTGGGGTGTTGATGATAGGCGTATTTACACGCCTAAAGTACTATAATTTACCCATATTTTAGCTAAGTTTTGAGGACAAAATATATAATTCATGCACTTTTAGTCCTTTTCCTGTAAGTGAGCTAACAAACGTGATTAGCAAGTTTTTAGGTATAAATGATGAAGATTTCAGCATTTTATGGATAACTTGACGCCCAAGGAAGCTTCACAAAAGAAGGAAAGGAGAGCTTGGACGCCTAGGGACTAAAAGTGACGCATGGAAAACCTGTCCCGGGCAAAAACAACATTTCTAAAGACTTTGGGGATCAGCAGTAACTTAGTAGGATTAGGATAATGATGCAATAACCTAGTTGGACTAGGATAAGTAATGCAGTAGCTTAGTCGGAATAGGATATGGGTGTTATAAATACCCTATTTTGCTGGAGATTTTTATAATTCCCATCCATCCACCATCCATCCATCCATCAAAACAATTCTCCACCACCCCCATCCCTATTCTATCCTTCCCCTTTTTCTTCATTAATTCATTGTTGACATTATTTTTCATATATTCGACTTTTAATTTTTACAACAAGAGAAAAGCTATTTGCAAGGAATTCACGTGAGATTTTTATGATGATAATGTCTATTGTGTTTTCCGTTGCACTCATGCGTAGCTAAACTTTTCTGTTGGGGTTATGGAAGCCTTATGAGATACTATCTATTGCTATGAGTTTGTGAATTCGTGACACGTGTGCTGCTTATATCATTACTCTCTTCATCTTAATTCAAATTCTTGTGGTTGCAAACACATATAATACGCCAGTATAGCATTAACTTGTTCGAAAGAAAAGTTATATGTCTGGAAAAGAGATAATGCCAAGGTAATAGGGCACCAACCCCTGTTAAAAAGTTAGTGCCGTAACTGGATTAACCTCTTGGAGAATTTGTACCGTTAGATATGCTTTAAGCTCGAAAGAGTTAAAGTAAAATAATCCTTGATGGTCGAAAGACGCCTGAATTTACCATAGAATACAATTCTCTATAAGCACATGCATGTCTGGATTCCGCATAACTCATAGCCAATAGAGACGTATAACTCATAAGGTGGACATAACCCTAACTCTCAATTCTCATTGGTTAAACATCTTACTAAACATTCTTTCTTTTTACTTTGCTATTTTCTGTTTTTACTCTATTATTTTGTTTATATTATTGCACGCTACAAAATCCCCCTTTTTACGAGACTTGCACTAAAAGTCTAATAATCTTTGCTTACTTAGGGACCAAGTATTCTCTGTGGGATCGATACCCAACCCAGTTGGGTTCTATATTTGACAACGACCGCTTACACTCTTACGAGAGCTGTAGTTTGAGCGTTATCAGCTCTCATCTCTGCTCTGAAGAGGTACAAGAGAGACATTGGTTGGACTATTGATGATATAATTGGTATCCCTTCTGGGATATGTATGCACAAGATTCATCTCGAAGAAGATTGTGTACCTACAATTAAGCATCAGCGTCGTCTGAATCCATTCAGAAAAAAAGCCACCATCTTTCTCTATAAAGTCTGAGTAGTCGAGGTAACTATGTCATGCCGCGACAATAAATCAAGCGCTACATGGGAGGCAACCCATCGTTTTTAATCATTTTTTTTTACTAGGAGTTTGTTTTTATTAAATAAAAATCCAAAAAAGAAGAGTCGAGCCACGACTAAAACTAAGGCGCTTGATGAGAGGCAACCCATCCTTCTAATTGTTTTTGTTGTTTTTGATTAAGTGTAGGTGAAAGATGTACAAAGAAGAGGATTAATCCCAAAATTTTGATTTGAAAGTGTGCAATGTTAAAGGTGGTAAGTGAGTAATGAAGGAGCAAAAGGCTTTCGGTTAGGCATTGCCTATACAAATCTAGGCAATGGACAAGGCAAGACCTATGTAAATCTAGGCAAAGAACAAGGCAAGGCCTATGCTATTGCCTTTGCTCTCTGAATCGACAATGCCATAGCATAGGCTCCGCCTATGCCCAACTAGGACATAGCATAGGCGCCGCCTATGTTCAACTAGGAAAAGCTAAAGGCGCCGCCTATGCCATTGCCTATGCTCACTATTTCAACTAGGCCATAGCATAGGCGCCGCCTATGCCCAACTAGGCAATACCATAGGCGCCGCCTATGCTAAGCATAGGCAAAGTATTAGGCGCCGCCTACTTATGCTTTTTGGTCTCCTAACCCAATTTTTCATGGGTCAAACCCGACCCAAGCCTTGGTCTATAAATAGAACTTCAACCTTAAGACAAAATCAAATTGTTTGCTCTATATAGGCGCCGCACAAGCTTCCCCATTCTTTCAAAATCTTTCTTTTTGTTCATCTAACCTTGCAAGATTATCTTTCGGATCCATCACCAAGTAAGTCATTCTTTTATATTCCGTAGTTGTTGAAATGCTACATTTATAATGATTTGTTAGATCTTGAAGTGGTGTTGGTGATTAGAATGTGGTTGGTTTGTTATGATACATCTAGTTGAGTGAAAGAATACATGTAGGTGTTCTTGACTTTGTTCCGACTTGTATTTGATTGTTATACACTGTCATAGTTTCATGAAGTCGAAATTGTGAAGTTAATACATAATCTTGTAAGGTGAAATCTTGATTATGCCTATGCAATAACTTGTTTCTATTTGTGGTGCGATCCTTATGTGGTAGTTTTGTTCAAAAAGGGCATTCATCCAAACATGAAAGTATAGACAAGATTACATAAAATAGAATCGGAAAGGATAGTTAAGATGACATGAACGTATGACTGTGCTGAACATGTTGTTGGAACATATCGCCTAAATGTATGTCGATGAAGTCTGAGTAATCGACATCACTCACTTAATTAGTCTGTGCCAATAAATTAAGTGTGGGGTGGTGCCACTACTGTTTGTTTTTCGATTGAATCTTCCGAGATGAAGCTAACATGACTCTATTTTAATCTCAGGTAGAATGGCCCCAAAAGGACGACAAGTAAAGGAAAAAGCGTCCACCTCACAGAAAGGACAGAAAAGGTCAAGAAAGGAGCAAACTGAGTCCTCCTCTCTAAAAATACCTCAACGCACTTTTGGGATCAAGTGGGGTACATTTTGAGGAAACTCTGAGGATGACGACTCTGATGATGATTCCGACGCAGGGGGTATGACCCCAGACATAGAAGAGAAGTCCGACTAATCAGGTTTTCCTTATTTATTTTCCACTGAGGGCAGTGTGTCCCGTCTAAGTGCGGGGTGCTAGTATTTGTATGCTTCTTGTACTTCTTTGCCTACATTTATTCTAGTTCTTGTTTGTTTTAATTAGTCGTAATTAGTTAGTTTAATTTTAGATTTTTTAGATTTTGCATGAAATTATTCTGATAGGCGGCATGGTATTATGACAAGAGTTTGTGCCAAAATCATTACTATTAAGACGTTTAGGCTCTAAGTGTGACTCACTGTGTGATAAGTGTGTGGTTTAATTCATTCATCTGTTGGGTCAAGAGTCTATACTGCTCCCAATAAAGTTGACCATGTGCCTTGTGTGTGTGAGGTTATAGTATATTCTGTGTTGTGACTGATGCTAGAACTTGCCTGGTGTGTGTGTAAAACGAAATGAAGAGTGTGAGTTTAGGAGATGATTTAGGCATTTCTTTGGCAGCCTGTGATTGTTTACCTTCTTTTTACCTACCCGTGGACATTATCCTAGTTAACCCCCTTTGAGCCTTTAGCTATTTTCTTTGACATCCTCATATGTAGCCTAATCCATTTTTTTTCAAGACCATAATTTATCCAAATTCCTAAGCACTTTAAATTGTAGAGTCATGTGATAAAATAAGAGGAAAGTGGGTGAGAGTGATGCCTCAGAGTGTATTGGTACTTGAAATTATTGTGAAAAAGAGTGGCTATCATAGAGGTGTTTTTAAAAAAAAAAAAGAAAAAAAAACAGAAATAGAAAAATAAAAAAAAAAAGTTGTATATTCTCATCTTTGTGTTTATAATTGAATAACAAAATAGGTGAAAAGGGGTGTTAGATGAAAAGAAAGGTAGAATGGTTGTTTAAAAGAGAGTGTTAATGGCATAATGTGATGTATTAAAGCGCTTAGGAAAAATAGTCACTATTTCTGGCCAAAATAGTCCTACCTGTCCCTTAGCCTACATTACAATCTGTAAAGACCTATTTGATCCTAAGCTTAACATTCTGATATTAGTAGAGCATTACACTAAGGGCAAGCCTATGGTCATCAGTTGCAACATAAGAATTCTTTGTGAGAGTGAGAGCAAGGAGAATCTTGTACCCATGTTTCGAAAAATGCAAAACTTGTGAGTGATTATGGGTGATATCTTGTGTGAGACACACATGGTTGATGAGTTTTGGGTAGTTTTGTATGATTCTTGGTGCCTTAACTTGTGGATACGAATTAGCCATCATCACGAGTCTATGTTGGAGGTTGAATGGTTTCTAGTAGTGATCCAGAAAACTACTCTTTGTTAATAATTGCCGTGCATGTCTTGTTGAACATTTTGTGTTACTGCTGTGAAATACGAGTTAGATGTTTGCATGGACGTAATATGTTGTTCGAGGACGAACAAAGCTTTAAGTGTGGGGTGTTGATGTTGGGTGTATTTACACGCCTAAACACCATAATTTACCCATGTTATAGCTAAGTTTTGAGGATAAAATATATAATTCCTGCACTTTTAGTTCATTTTCCTGTAAGCGAGCTAACCTACGTGATTAGCATATTTTCAGGTATTAATGATGAAGATTTCAGTACTTTGTGGACCTTTGGGCAGCAAAGGAAAACTTCACAGAAGAGGGAAGGCAGCTTTTGGAAGCTTATGGACTGAATGTGACGCATGGAGAAATTGTCCCGGGCAAAAGCAATATTTTTAAATACTTAGGGGTGCAACAGTAACTTAATAGGACTAGGACAAGAATGTTATAAAAATCCTATTTGCTGAATTTTTCAGCATTCATGAATTGATTCATTCGACACTTTTAATTCTATTCAGTTTACAGATTCTGTAAGTTTAGACAGAGAGAAAAAACCCTACATATTTGTGGAAGATGGCTAAGAGGAAAACGTCATCCCTCTTTGACGTTAAAAGCATCCTCTCGTGAAGATTGTTCTAGTTTTGGTATGATGATGATGATGTCTTTGTTGTTTTCCTTTACAATCATGAGTAGCTAAACTTCTCTGTTAGGGTTATGGAAGCCTTTTGATATACTATCTATTACTATGAGTTTGTGAATTCTTGATGCGTATGCTACTTATATCATTACTCTCTTTGTTTTAATTAAATTCTTGTGGTTGTAAACATATAGAATACGCCATTATAGCATTAACTTGTTCGAGAGAAAAGTTATATGTTTGGAAAAGGGAGTGTGACAAGGAAATAGGGCTACCAACCTCTATTTACACATTAATGCCTTAACCGGATTAATCTCTTGGAGAGTTCGTACCATTAGTTATACGCTTTAAGCTAAAGAGAGTTAAAGTGAAGTAATCCTTGATGGTTGAGAAACACTAGGATTTACCATTAGAATACGAATCTCTATAAGTGCATGCATGTCTGAATTCCGCATTACTCATAGTTAATAGATACGTAGAACTCATAAGGTGGACATAACCCTAACGTATTTTTCTCTGTGATTAAATCTTACTAAATCAAACATTCTGTTGTTACTTCCATAGTATTAATTCACGCCAAACCCAATCCCCCCTTTTCCGTGGACTTTTTGATCAACAGTCTACTAATAATTGCAATACTTAGTGACCAAGTATTCCCTGTGGGATTCGACACCCAACCCAGTTGGGTTCTATATTTGACAGCGACCGCTTACACTCTTACGAGAGCTGTAGTTTGGGCGTTATCACCCAGCAAGCGTGTGCGTCGGGCGACTAACGAACCCCAACGCATAAATCGCCAAGGAATACTTAAATCGATCGGCTGCCCGTCGCACCTCATTCGCGGCGTGCGTTGGGGGGACCTGTACTTCTTTTATCCACAAAAATGACTCTCGGCAATGGATATCTCAGCTTTTTTTTTTATGAAGAACGTAGCGAAATGAGATACTTGGTGTGAATTGTAGAATCTCGTGAACCATCGAGTCTTTGAACCCAAGTTATGCCCGTAGCCATTAGGACTAGGGCACATCTTCCTGGGCATCAAGCATCGCATTGACCCCTCGCATCGTGCCTCAATCACGGGGCGCGCTATCTTCGCGGGGCAGATACTGGCCTCCCGTATGCCTCGAGCTCCCGGCTGGCCTAAATGCGAGTCTACATAGATGGACATCGCGACAAGTGGTGGTTTTAACTCAACTCTCTTTGTTGTCGCGGCTACAGCCTGTTGTGCGTCTGGACTCCAGGACCCTTTGGTGCTTAGGCGCTCCGACAACGACCCCAGGTCAGGCGTGATTACCCGCTGAGTTTAAGCATATTAATAAGCGGAGAAAAAGAAAATTATAAGGATTCCCATACTAACAGTGAGCGAACTGAGAATAGCCCATCCTTAGAATCGGGCGGCTTCGTCATCCGAATTGTATTCTGGAGAAGCGTCCTTAGCGGCGGACCGGGCCTAAGTCCCCTGGAAGGGGGCGTTAGAGAGGGTGAGAGCCCCGTTGTACCCGGACCCTATCACACCAAGAGGCACTATCTACGAGTTGGGTTATTTGGAAATGCAGCCCAAATCGGGCGGTGAATTCTATCCAAGGCTAAATACTAGCGAGAGACCGATAGCGAACAAGTACCACGAGGGAAAGATGAAAAGAACTTTAAAAAGTGAGTCAATGAGTGCTTGAAATTATCGGGAGGGAAGTGGATGAGGGCCGGCGATGCCTCCCGGTCGGGTGTGGAATGGATACGAGTTGGTCCGCCGATCGACTCGGGGCGTGGACTAGAGTAGATTGGGGGGTGGCCAAAGCCCGGGCTCTTGATACGCTTGTGGAAATCCTTCTCCTCGATTGTGGCAGAGAGCGCGCGTCTCCAGCGTGCTTCGGCATCTGCGCGCTCCGGACGCTGGCCTGTGGGCTCCCCATTCGACCCGTCTTGAAACACGAACCAAGGAGTCTGTCGTGTGTCTGAGTCAACGGACGAGTAAACCCGTAAGGCGTAAGGAAGCTGATTAGTGGGATCCCCCAGAGGAGTGCACCGCCGACCGACCTTGATCTTTTGAGAAGGGTTTGAGTGTGAGCATACCTGTCGTGACCCGAAAGATGGTGAACTATGCTTGAGCGGGGCTAACCCAGAGAAAACTCTGATGGAGGCCCACAGCGATACTAACGTGCAAATCATTCGCCTGACTTGGGTATAGGGGCGAAAGACTAATCGAACTGTCTAGTAGCTAGTTCCCTCTAAAGTTTCCCTCAGGATAGCTGGAGCTCGCGTGCGAGTTCTATGTGGTAAAGACAATGATTAGAGGCCTCGGGGGCACAACTCCCTCAACCTATTATAAAACTTTAAATAGGTAGGATGGCACGGCTGCTTTGTTGAGCCGCACCACAGAATTAAGAGCTCCAAGTGGGCCATTTTTGGTAAGCAGAACTGGCGATATGGGATGAACCGGAAGCCGGGTTACGGTGCTAAACTACGAGCTAACCTAGATCCCATAAATGGTGTTGGTCGATTAAGACAACAGGACGGTGGTCATGGAAGTTGAAATCCGCTAAGAAGTGTGTAACAACTCACCTGCCGAATGAACTAGCCCCGAAAATAGATGGAGCTTAAGCTCACGCCCTACACCCGACCGTCGGGGAAAGTGCCAGGCCCCGATGAGTAGGAGGGCGCGACGGTCGCTGCAAAACCTTAGGCGCGAGCCCGAGCGGAGCGACCGTCGGTGCAGATCTTGGTGGTAGTAGCAAATATTCAGATGAGAACTTTGAAGGTCGAACAGGGGAAAGGTTCCATGTAAACGACACTTGCACATGGGTTAGTTGATCCTAAGGGTCGGGGAACCCCGATAGATAGCGCATTTCGTGCGTACTTCTAAAGGGAATTCATTTAAAATTCCTGAACCGGGACGTGGCGGTTGACGAAAACGTTAGGAAGTCCGGAGACGTCGGCTGGAGCCTCGGGAAAAGTTATCTTTTCTATTTAACAGCCTTCTCACCCTGGAATTGGCTCAGCCAGAGGCAGGGTCCAGCGGTTGGAAGCGCAACACACTTCGCGTGGTGTTCGGTGTGCTTCCGGCGGCCCCTGAAAATCTGGTGGACCAAATGCCGTCCATGCCCGGTCGTACTCATAACTACATCAGGTTTCCAAGGTGAACATCCTCTGGTCGATGGAACAATGTAGGTAAGGAAAGTCAGCAAAATGGATCCGTAACTATCTATGCGGAGGTATCCCTTCGTGGCCAGCTTCTTAGAGGGACTATGGCCTTTTAGGCCGCGAAAGTTTGAGGCAATAACATGTCTGTGATGCCCTTAGATTTTCTGGGCCGCACGGGCGCTACACTGATGTATTCAACGAGTTTATAGCCTTGGCCGATAGGCCCTGGTAATCTTTGAAATTTCATCGTGATGGGGATAGATCATTGCAATTGTTGGTCTTCAATGAGGAATTCCTAGTAAGCGCGAGTCATCAGCTCGCGTTAACTACGTCTCTTCCCTTTGTACACACCGCTCGTTGCTCCTACCGATTGAATGATCTGGTGAAATGTTCAGATCGCGGCGACGTGGGCAGTTCGCTGCCCGTGACTTCGCGAGAAGTCCATTGAACCTTATCATTTAGAGGAAGGAGAAGTCATAACAAAGTTTCCATAGGTGAATCTGCGGAAGGATCATTGTCGAAACCTACACAGCAGAACGACCCACGAACGAATTTAACAACTGAGGAATCCATGTGGGCGGGGTGCTATGGCACTCCACACAAATACCTCCCCCTCATCCCCGATGCGCATGCCCCAACAAGAGCGTGCGTCGAACGACTAATGAAATCCGGCTCGAAAAGCACCAAGGAATACTTAAATCGATAGCCTGCCCCTCGCTCCCTGTCCACGGCATGCATCGGGGGGACCTGTGTTTGTTTTGTCCTAAAAAATGACTCTCGGCAAAGGATATCTCGGCTCTTGCATCAATGAAGAACGTAGCAAAATACGATACTTGGTGCAAATTGCAGAATCCCATGAACCATCGAGTCTTTGAACGCAAATTGCGCTCGAAGCCATTAGGCCAAGGGCACGTCTGTCTGGGCATCACGCATCGATTTGCCCCCTTATCATCACGCCTTAATCACAGGGCGCGCTGTCGTTGCGGGGTGGATCCTAGACTCCCATGCACCTCGAGCTCGCGATTGGCCTAAATAAGAGTCCACGTCGACGGACGCCACGGCAAGTGGTGGTTGTAACTCAACTCTTTTTGTTATTGCGGCTACAGCCCGTCGCGCGTCCGGACTCCAGGACCCTTTTGCGCTTAGGCGCTCTGACCGCGACCGCAGGTCAGGCGGGATTACCCGATGAGTTTAAGCATATCAATAAGTGGAAGAAAAGAAACTTACAAGGATTCCCTTAGTAACGGCAAGCGAACAGGGAATAGCCCAGCCTTAGAATCTGGCGACTCTGTTGTCCAAATTGTATTCTGGAGAAACGTCCTCAGTGGTGGACCGGGCCCAAGTCCCCTAGAAGGGGGAGCCATAGAGGGTGAGAGCCTCGTTGTGCCTGAACCCTGTCGTACCACGAGGCACTATCTACAAGTCAGTTTTTTTAGGAATGCAACCCAAATCGGGCGGTGAATTTCGTCCAAGACTAAATACGGGCGAGAGACTGATAGCGAACAAGTACCGCTAGGGAAAGATGAAAAGAACTTTGAAAAGAGAGTCAAAGAGTGCTTGAAATTATTGGGAGAGAAGCGTATGGGGGTTGGCTACGCACCTCAGTCGGATGTGGAATGGCGACAAGCCGATCCACCGATCGACTCGG
>CM061548.1:419785904-419788404 GCA_030864215.1 Capsicum pubescens
TGATGACAGTGTCGCAGTAGTAATTCAACCTAGTACGAGAGGAACCATTGATTCACATAATTGGTCATCGCGCTTGGATGAAAAGCCAGTGGCACGAAGCTACCGTGTGCTGGACTATGATTGAACGCCTCTAAGTCAAATCTGAGCTAGAAGCGATGGATGCGCCCGCTGTCCCCTTTCCAACCCGCAGTAGGGGCCTCGACCCCCAAGGTCACGTGTCGTTGGCTAAGACACCGCGGAAGAAGGGTCACGGTGGTCTCCTTGAAGTACAATTTCAAACGAGCAGTGGGTAAAATTCTTAGTAGACGACTGAAATACACGATGGGGTATTATAAGTGGCAGAGTGGCCTTGCTTCCACGATCCACTGAGATTCATCCCTTTGTCGCTCTGGTTCGTCCCTCCCATTCAATACAATCATTTTTTCGTCCATCTCCAAAGGAGGTTTGTGCATCCGTCTTTGAAAATCCCCATTAAGTGTTGTGAGTTCACCTCACCCGAGTTAGCCTCTTGTTTTTCAAGTGTCGCATGCATTCCATTCTAAACAGTTAAGTATATGATATCAAGTGGACTTTCTCACAAAAGAACGACATCACAACTAGAGGTTTTCCGCGATGCGGAGTGCGGCTTAAGTGCTCAGCGACGCGCCGAGAACAACGTCGGTGCGTGGAGGCATATCGCAATTAGAGGTTTTTGTGACCGTCGAGTGCAATGCTAGAGGCACGTCCAATGACAAACGCCGACGGACATATAGTGGCCTACCATGGTGGTGTCTTTGTCAAGTTAGATATCCGTGCACCGACACCATCGCCCCCAAATCACCAAGGGCACAAGACACCAACGCACCATGGCACCAACGCACCATGGCACCAAGGCACCAAGGCAACATGGTACCAAGGCGCCGTGGCACCATGGTACCGTGCACCATGGCACTAAGTCACCAAGGCACCATGGCACTGGGAACCAAGTCACCATGGTACTGTAATACCATGGAACCGTGCAGCAAGGCACCATGGAACCGTGGCACCATGGCACGAAGGCACTGTGGCACCAAGGCACCGTGGCTCCATGGCTCCAAGGCACCATGGCACCAAGGCACCGTGGCAGCATGGCACCGTGGCACCATGACACCAAGGCACCATGGCACCGTGGCACCAAGGCACCATTGCACCAAGGCACCATGGAACCAGGGCACCAAGGCACTATGGTACCATGGCACCAAGGCACCAAGTCACCATGGCACAATGGCACCAAGGCACCAAGCCACCAAGGCACCATGGCACAATGGCACCGAGGCACCAAGACACCAAGGCACCATGGAACCATGGAACCATGGAACCATGGCACCAAGGCACCAAGACACCATGGCACCAAGGCACCAAGGCACCGTGGCACTATGGAACTAAGGCACCAAGGAACCATGGTACTATGGCACCAAGGCTCCATGGCGCCAAGGCACCAGTGTGCCAAAATCAAAAGAGTGTAAACCTACGTTCGATCATCCTAATATTTTCCTGGCGTTCATCAATCTTCCTCACCATTGCATACTAATTTTATTACATATCCGCTCTAATTATTTATTTTAAATTTATTCAGTGTTATCTCATATGTTGTGACGGCGTGGGAGGCGCCCGTGCATAAGCCTCAGCGTAGGTGGTACCCGTACATAAGCCTCAGCGTGCCTTCATCTCCTCTACTCCCCCCAAGTGCAGGCTATCATTTCAAATAGGACTTGCTTCAGCCTTGCAATGTCCGCATGGACAGTAGTGCACGACATCTATTGCCGGGTGTTGGGGCTGGTGCTGGGCGTGCATCGACGGAGCATTTGGACACACGGTGCGTGAGTTATGTTCGTTATGTGCGGTTAGGTAGGATCCCTGCTCGAGAAGAGACGTCCTGACCCGCGTGCCATCTCAGTCGTGGGGAAAACACAATTTAGACTTGCTCGAAGTCATTTTCTTGTGCTACATACCTAATTCCCAGGCATTATCAAAATTTACCGATCGTGTTTCGCCCCTCGCATTTCGTGCGCTGGGTGAATTAAAAGGCCGCCCTCGTGTCCCACGCCTTTCTTGCTTCGTCGTGCGATTTCGTGGTCCATGAGCGACAGTCAGGATTCTCGGATGCAGTTGATGCAGTAGGCATGGGGTTTTCATCGACTCCTATCTGCCCTGTATGATGCTCCTTGCAAACGATGGTCGCGCTCGCCTTGTATCCGTCTGCGCCCTCATGGGCAGATCGGGCTCATGCGATGCCGGCGTCAATGGGGAATGCTACCTGGTTGATCCTACCAGTAGTCATATTCTTGTCTCAAAGATTAAGCCATGCATGTGTAAGTATGAACAAATTCAGACTGTGAAACTGCGAATGGCTCATTAAATCAGTTATAGTTTGTTTAATGATATCTACTACTCGGATAACCGTAGTAATTCTAGAGCTAATATGTACAACAAACCCCGACTTCTGGAAGGGATACATTTATTTGATAAAATATCGATGCGA
>CM061548.1:419800904-419818404 GCA_030864215.1 Capsicum pubescens
TTCTAAACAGTTAAGTATATGATATCAAGTGGCCTTTCCCACAAAACAACGGCATCACAACTAGAGGTTTTCCGAGATGTGGAGTGCGGCTTAAGTGATCAGCGGTGCGCTAAGAACAACGTCGGTGCGTGGAGGCATGTCGCAATTAGAGGTTTTTGTGACCGTTGAGTGCAATGCTAGAGGCACGTCCAATAACAAATGCCGACGGACATATAGTGGCCTACCATGGTGGTGTCTTTGTCAAGTTGGATATCCGTGCACCGGCACCATCGCCCACAAATCACCATGGGCACAAGGCACTAACGCACCATGGAACCAAGGAACCATGGCACTAACGCACTATGGCACTAAGGCACCATGGCACCAAGGCACCGTGGCACCAAGGCACCGTGCACCATGGCACCAAGGTACCATGGCACCGGGCACCAAGGCACCATGGCACCGTGGCACCGTGGCACCATGGCTCCATGGCACCAAGGCACCGTGGCACCAAGGCACCATGGCACCGAGGCACCGTGGCACCATGGCACCGTGGCACCATGGCACCAAGGCACCGTGGCACCATGGCACCGTGGAACCATGGCAGTAAGGCACCAAGTCACCAAGGCACCATGGCACCAAGGAACTGTGGCACCATGGCACTAAGGAACCAAGTCACCATGGCACTAGGGAACCAAGGCACTATGGCACGAAGGCACCGTGTCACCAAGGCACCGTGGCACAATGGCACTAAGGCACCATGGCACCATGGAATCAAGGCACCACCGTGCCAAAATCAAAAGAGCGTAAACCTACGTTCGATCATCTTAATATTTTCCTGACGTTCATCCATCTTCCTTACCGTTGCATACTCATTTTGTTACATATCCGCTCTAATTATTTATTTTAAATATATTTCAATATTACCTCATATGTTGTAACGATTTTCGTAATGTCCCGTCACCTTTTTTTCAATATTTTATTTAATATCCTTAAATTTAAATATTTTATACCATTACGTTATACGTACAAATATGGACTCAATTGTTGGTTTAAGGTTAGTTCATGCGCTAGAAATATTTTCCTAATGATTTTATATTTTTATAAATATTTTTTCTATTTTCGATTTATTTTTACTTAGTTTTTGAATTTTCATAAATGATATTTGAAAAAAAATATTTTCTTAACGAAAATTATCGTTTACAAATTACGTGACTTTTTTGTGAGTGAATAGGCTCTGTCTCTCATCAAAACGTGCAGTTCGGGTCCGCATATGTCTAGGATGATTCTCTGGAAAAATCATGTCTACTCCTGTCACTTGGGTTGTTTTTTTTAAGCATATATAAGGGGGGTAGAGGTGTAGAAGGAACCTCAAGGCGACTGTCGCTAGTTGGCATAGGCACTCAGTGGACATGTCGGCGTGCAATGTGGGCACATGGCAGCATGCATCGCTAGTCCGTGTGAGCCGTCGGTGCCCGTGAAGCAATGTCGACTGCGCTTCATTGTGCGCTCGTGTAGATTATCGGTAGCGTCGTCCACGACGGGGCTGTTGGTGCTTGATTTTGGACTAGGTGGTGCTTTTGTGCGTGCGGCGAGTCCTGGATGCTGCTCTCGAGGAAATATCCAGGCTATGCACGTATGGAGCTGAGCCGAATCCTTGGCGAGCGCCGGCGGCTGGCGTGGGCGGCGCCCGTGCATAAGCCTCGGCGTGCCTTCATCTCCTCTACTCCTCCCAAGGGCGGGCTATCTAGTCAAGCGGGACTTGCTTCATCCTTGCAACGTCCGCATGGGCAGCAGCGCACGACATCTATTGCCGGGCATTAGGGTCGGTGCTTGGCGTGCATCAACGGAGCATTTGGAAGCACGACGCGTGAGTTGTGTTCGGTATGTATGTTAGGTAGGATCCCTGCTCGAGCAGCGATGTCCTAACCTACGTGCCATCTCAGTCGTGGGGCAAGAGCAATTTTGGCTTTGTTGAAGTCGGTTTCTTGTGTTGCAAACCTAATGCCCAGGCATTATCAAGTTTTCTCGATCGTCTTTCGCCCTTCGCATTTCCTGCGCGGGGTGAATCGAAAGGCCGCCTTTGTGTCCCATGCCTTCTTCTCTTTGTCGTGCGATGTCGTGGTCCATGAACGGCGGTTGGGATTATCGGATATGGTAGATGCAGTGGGCATGGGGTCTTCATCAAGTTCTATCTGCCTTGCACGATGCTCCTTGCAAATGACGATCTCGCTTGCCTTGAATCCGTCTGCACCCTCACGGGCAGGCTGGGCTCATGCGATGCCGGCGTCGATGAGGAATTCTACTTGGTTGATCCTGCCAGTAGTCATATGTTTGTCTCAAATATTAATCCATGCATGTGTAAGTATGAACAAATTCAGACTGTGAAACTGCGAATGACTTATTAAATCAGTTATAGTTTGTTTGATGGTATCTACTACTCGGATAACCGTAGTAATTCTAGATCTAATATGTGCAACAAACCCCGACTTCTGGAAGGGATGTATTTATTAGATAAAAGGTCGACGCGGGCTCTGCCCGTTGCTGCAATGATTCATGATAACTCGACGGATCGCACGACCATTATGCCGGTGATGCATCATTCAAATTTTTGCCTTATCAACTTTCGATGGTAGGATAGTATCCTACCATGGTGTTGACGGGTGACGGAGAATAAGGGTTTAATTCCAGAGAGGGAGCCTGAGAAATGGCTACCACATCCAAGGAAGGCAGCAGACACACAAATTACCCAGGCCTGACATGGGGAGGTAGTGATCAATCTAAGTGTATGTCACACACTAAGACCAACACTGTTGGTAAGGTTTTGGCAACACCAACACTCTTACAATGACACAAGAGGGCGTGAGCAACTCAAGCACCAAGGTTTCTAACAATGTTTGGCAATACTAGCGATTCCACCCCAAAATCACCCTCATTTAGGATTTGGTGGATTTTCCAAGCCCTAAACTAAGGTGGTACACTCCTCACACTAGAGAGAGTTTGGTTCAAGTGTTACAACTTTCAATATCAATAAACAACTAAAGAAATAAATACCTAATACTAGCCTATTTATAGACTTATTACAATATAAGTGATATATCCAAAAAGCCCTTAATGAAGGGAAGACAAAATACGCCTATGGAGTGTAGTCCAAGTGTAGTGTATGGACGGTTTTTGGTGTATAACTAAGTCCTCTTTGTCTCTTAAATTTCACACACCAAGTCTCGGGTCCAACGCGTACTCTCATAAGCCCATATCCATGATTATTCTTGTATCATTCTCTGCATCTTGAGAGGAATTTGCCCACAAATGAACTACTTCACTTCATGCAATTGGCCCCTTTAAGGAAATCACTCAAAACAGTCCACAAAACATGAAGATGGCACAAAATAGTCCGTAAAACACATGAGGAAGCCGAGGGCTCAATAACCCAAGTCTTGGCCAACATCTTCATTTTGAACCTCGGCTTCCTCTCCATCTTGAGCCTTGTCTTCAATCTCATCCAAAACACATCCCAAATCCTTTCTTGGTGGTGGGTTCCTTGTGGTTCCCTACGTCTTCCCCTCAAGTTCCCTTCCATCATATAAGCATCATTGTAGATTCCATGTCCCTCATGTTCCTTTGTACCATACTCCTTTATATGGACATATTGGTTTTGGGGAAGTTGAGTTTTGGTTGAGAGGATTGTTTTGGTAATGTGGAGCTTCGGTTGTAGAGTTTGGATGGGAGGAAATTGGCTTCCAAGTCCCTCTTATTGGACTTGATCAAATTGAGAGGGAAGTGACCTATTTAGGTCTCGGATTGGAGGGCATTTAGTGGCTTGGCTTATGTCTATGTCACTTGGTGGTGGTCTTGAAGGATTGATCATTTGAGGTAAGGTTTCGGGTGTAGAAACATGAGAGTTCCTTCAACTCTCCACTCGTTCCAACATCTCAAGTATAGTAGACATATCTGAGCTAATTTTTTCAAGGCACGCATCTGCCTTAGCCATGTCTCGGGAAATAATACCAAGGTGGGACAAAATGGCTTCCATTATGGCTAAGAAGTTACCTACAAAACAAAAAACAAGTTAGTTGTGCAAAGGGGTGATGTGGAAGCCTTTGATTGGTTACGGATAGTGACGTGTCAGCCTTGGAATGATTATGGAATATTGTGGAAATCTGAATTTTTTTTTCTTATCTTGAATTTGGATTTGTGAATTCAATTTGGAAGAGAGGAGTTTCGGTTTTGGGAGGAAAACAAGAAGATTTGGAGACTTTTCAAATTCAAAAGGGCTTTGACTTTCCTTGCACCCTTTTGGAAAAACACCTTTTTGAAAGCTTTTTGGCTCTTTCCTCTTTTGTTAGTCTTGGAAAGTGTCCTTTCTCCCTTTTGGTAACAAGACTTTTTGAAAGTCTTTTGGTCCCTTTCGTTTCTTGTAAGAGGCTTGGAATAAGTTTCAAGACTAACAAGAAGACTACACTCATCCACTTGGTCTTAATATCAAACACTACTTATTGAAGGTTCTTCTTGTCTCAAGACATGAAGATTGGCAAAGAACACCAAGAACCTTCAACAAGACTTGAAGACCAAGGTTCAAGTTGAACCTCCCAACAACAACAACACCTGTTTCAACTCAAATCCAAAACCACAATTCAACTAACACACCTTTAAACATTCAAATTTTGAATCCACCACAACAACATCAACAACAATTCGGCCAAACTTTTGAATCCGCACAACAACACAAGTAGGAGTTCAACTTATATCTTGACTCTATTAGTGTTAGGGAAGAACAAAACAACACTAATAACACTCAAGACTCACGAAATATACCTAGATATATACTCAAATAACAAATCTCAGCCAAGACAACAACAGGAACAACAACTTTCTTGGCCAAGAACACCAAACTCAAGAACACAACTCTTTTTGTGAGATTTTCGACCTTAGACACCTCTTCTAGTGTTAGGAAACAAATATCTAACACTAGAAAACACAAAAATCACAAGAAAATGAGTCACAAATCTCGGCCAAAACAATAACAAGACATAATTTTGGCCTAGATAACAAGAAGGGACAAATTTGCTTCGTTTTGGAATTTTCAGCTTTTCAATACCGCATTTTTTTTTGACTTAGAGAGCCCAAGATTGGTAGTGTAGGAACACAACCAGCCTTATCTCTGATACCAAATGATAACGGAATCAACCCACAACAAGGAAATAAGACACAAAACACAAGACAAACCGAGGACCAAAAGGGGAACAATCCTTGGCCAACAATAATACCACAAGAACGAGATAATACAAGGTGTAATTTACACCAAAAACAGCAAACAACAATATGAACACGAGATGATAAGACAAAAACAACAAGATAACAACAATACACGGCTTTACTAGAAGAAGAACACAAACACGATTACAAGAAGTGTAAGGATAGGAAGTGAGACATCAACTCTCACAAGAACTAAGAACCTGAGTGTATGCCACACACTAAGACCCTTAATACTTGTAATTGGCAACACCAACACTCTTACAATAACACAAGAGGGCGTGAACAACTCAAGCACCAAGGTTTCTAACAATGTTTGGCAATACTAGCGATTCCACCCCAGCATCACCCTTATTTTGGATTTGGTGGCTTTTCCAAGCCCTAAAATAAGGTGGTACACTTCTCACACTAGAGAGAGTTTGGTTCAAGTGTTACAACTTTCAATATCAATAAACAACTAAAGAAATAAATACATAATACTAGCCTATTTATAGACTTATTACAACATAAGTGAAATGTCCAAAAAGCCCTTAATGAAGGGAAGACAAAAGACGCCTATGGAGTGTAGTCCAAGTGTAGTGTATGGACGGTTTTTGGCGCATAACTAAGTCCCCTTTTTCTATTCAATTTCACACACCAAGTCTCGGGTCCAATGCGTACTCTCATAAGCCCATATCTGTGATTATTCTTGTATCATCCTCTCCATCTTGAGAGGAATTTGCCCACAAATTCACGGCTTCACTTCATGCAATTGTCCACTTTAAGAAAATCACTCAAAACAGTCCAATAAACATGAAGATGGAACAAAATAGTCCGCAAAACACATGAGGAAGCCGAGGGCTCAATAACATAAGTCTCGGTCAACATCTTCATTTTGAACCTCGTCTTTCTCTCCATCTTGAGCCTTGTTTTCAATCTCATCCAAAACACATCCCAAATCCTTTCTTGGTGGCGGGTTCCTTGTGGTTCCCTACGTCTTCCCCTTAAGTTCCCTTCCATCATATAAGCATTATTGTAGACTCTATTTCCCTCATGTTCCTTTGTACCATACTCCTTTATATGGACATATTAGTTTTGGGGAAGTGGAGTTTTGGTTGAGAGAATTGTTTTAGTAATGTGGAGCTTCGGTTGTAGAGTTTGGATGGGAGGAAATTGGCTTCCAAGTCCCTCTTATTGGACTTGATCAAATTGAGAGGGAAGTGACCTATTTAGGTCTCGGATTGGAGGGCATTTGGTGGCTTGGCTTATATCTATGTCACTTGGTAGTGGTCTTGAAGGATTGATCATTTAAGGTAAGGTTTTGGGTGTAGAAACATGGCCCTAGGACCAACCCCAAAACCGTGGGCTATAGAACACCGATTTGGCCCGAAAATGCCTCGTTCATACTGTTTCGCCCGTTTGTCCACCTAAATAGCCATGAAAAATTAAACAGACCACACTGGGATGATCCCCAACCTCCCTAGCAAGCGTTGATTAGTTTTTTCCCTACATCACGCCCGAACCTCAGACCCACCCCCGAAACCATAGGCTATAGCACACTGATTTGGCCCGAAAATGCCCCGTTCGTGCTATTTCACCTATTTGTCCAACCAAATGGCCACAAAAAATTAAATGGACCACACTGGGATAATCGCCAACCTCCCAGGTATGCCCCGATCGATTTTTGGCCCACCGCACGCCTGAACTCCGGGTCCACCCTTAAAACCGTAGGCTATAGCTCACTGATTTGCCCCAAAAATGCGTTGTTCGCGCGTTTTGCCTTTTTATCCCCCCAAACAGCCACGGAAAATTAAATGGACCACACTGGGATGATCCCCAACCTCCCTGGCATGTCCTGATCAATTTTTGGCCCACAGCACGCCCGGACCCTGGGTTCACCCCCCAAAATCGTGGGCTATAGAATACTGATTTGGCTAAAAAAAGTCCCATTCGTACTGTTTCACCCGTTTGTCCAGCGAAATGGCCACGAAAAATTAAACAGACCACACTGAGATAATCCCAACCTCCCTGGCACGTGTCGGTCAATTTTTGGCGCACAACATGCCCAAAACCTGGGCCCACCATAAAAACCACAGGCTATAGCACACCGATTTGGCCAAAAATGCCCCATTCATGCCGTTTAGCTCGTTTGTCCACCCAAATAGCCCCAAAAAATTAAACAAACCACACTGGGATGATCCCCAGACTCCTTGGCACGGCCTGATCAATTTTTGCCTATAGCACGCCCGAACCTCAGGCCCACCCCCAAAATCGTGGGCTATAGCACACCGATTTTGCTCGAAAATGCCATGTTCGTGCCGTTTTTCCCGTTTGTCCACCCAAATGGCCACAAAAAATTAAACGGACCATACTGGGATGATCCCCAACCTCCCTAGAAAGCCTCGCTCGATTGTCGGCCCACAACACACCTGGACCCCGGGCCCACATTCAAAATCGTGGACTATAGCACATTGATTTGGCCCAAAAATGCCCCGTTCACGCCGTTTCACCCGTTTGTGAACCCAAATAGCCATGAAAAAATAAACGGACCACACTGGGATGATCCCCAACCTCCCTGGCACGCCCTGGTCAATTTTTGGCCCACAACACACCCGAACCCAGGGCCCACCCCCAAAACCGTGGGCTATAGCACATCGATTTGGCTAAAAAATACCCCGTTTGTGCCGTTTCGCCCGTTTGTCCACCCAAATATCCACAAAAAATTAAACGGACCACACTGAGATGAACCCCAACCTCCCTGGCATGCCCTGATCAATTTTTGGCCTACAACATGCCCGGACCCCGGGCCCACCCTAAAAACCGTGGGCTATAGCACACCGATTTGGCCCAAAAATGCCCCGTTTGAACCGTTTTTCCCGTTTGTCCACCCAAATGTCCACGAAAAATAAAATGGACTACACTAGAATGATCCCCAACCTTCCTGGAAAGCTCCGATCAATTTTTGGCCCACAGCACGCCCAAACCCCAGGCCCACCCCCAAAATTATGGTCTATAGCAGACCGATTTGCCCCCGAAAATGCTTCATTTTTGCCCGTTTGTCCACCCAAATGGCCACAAAAAATTAAACGAACCACACTGGAGTGATTTCCAACCTCCTTGGCATGCCTAGATCAATTTTTGGACCACAGCACACCAGGACCCTGGGCCCACCCCAAAATCGGGGGCTATAGAACACCGATTTGGCCTGAAAATGCCCCGTTCATGCTATGTGGATATGTTGGCGTGCAGTGTGGGCACATGGCAACATGCATCGCTAGTCCGTGCGATCCGTCGGTGCCCATGAAGAAACGTCAACCGCGCGTCATTGTGCGTTCGTGTCGGTTATCGGTGGCATCGTCACTGAAGGGGTTGCTGACTCTTGATTTCAGACGAGGTAGTTCTTTTGTGCGTGCGGCGAGTCCTGGATGCTGCTCACGGGGCAAGCTCCTGGTGCTGCACGCATGCGGCCGAGCTTAATCTGCGGCGAGCACCGGCGGCCGGTGTGGGCTGCGCCTGTGCATAATCCTCGGTGTGCCTTCATCTCCTCTGCTCTCCCCAAGGGCGGGCTATCGTGTCAAGTGGGACTTGCTTCAGCCTTTCAACGTCTGCATGGGAAGATTTGCACGATATTTATTGTCGGGCGTTGAGGCCGGTGTTGGGCGTGCATCGATGAAACATTTGGACGCACAGCGCGTGAGTTGTGTTCGGTATGTGCGGTTAGGTAGGATCCCTGCTCGAGCAGTGATGTATTGACCCACGTGCCATCTCAGTCATGGGGCAAGCGTAATTTAGGCTTGCTAGAAGTCGGTTTCCTGTTCTGCATACCTAATGTCCAGGCATTATCAAGATTTAACCATCGCCTTTCGCCCCTCGCATTTCATGCGCGGGGTGAATCGAAATGCCGCCCTCGTGTCCCATGCCTTCCTCTCTTCATCGGGCGATGTAGTGGTCCATAAGCGGTGGTCGGGATTCTCGGATGCGGTAGACGCAGTGGGCATGGGGTCTTCATGCGATTTCTATCGGGTAAAACTAATAATTAGAGGCCTCGGGGGCGCAACGCCCTCGACCTACTCTCAAAATATATATAGGTAGGACGGCATGACTACTTTGTTGAGTAGCGCCACGGAATCAAGAACTCCAAGTGGGCCATTTTTTGTAAGCAGAACTGGCAATGCGGGAAGAACCGGAAGTCGGGTTACGGTGCCAAACTGCGAGCTACTCTAGATCCCACAAAGGGTGTTGGTCAATTAAGACAGCAGGACGGTGGTCATGGAAGTCAAAATCCGCTAAGGAGTGTGTAACAACTCACCTGCTGAATAAACTAGCCCAAAAAATGGATGGCGCTTAAGCGTGCGACCTACACCCAGCCGACGGGGCAAGTGCCAGGCCCCAATGAGTAGGAGGGCGCGACGGTCACTGCAAAACCTTGGGTGCGAGTGGCCATCAGTGAAGATCTTGGTGGTAGTAGCAAATATTCAAAAGAGAACTTTGAAGGCCGAAGAGGGAAAAGGTTCCATGTGAATGACACTTGCACATGGGTTAGTCAATCTTAAGGGTCGGGGGAACCCTGACAGATAGCGCATTTCGCGTGTACTCCGAAAGAGAATCGGATTAAAATTCCTGAACCGAGACGTGGCGGTCGACGGCAACGTTAGGAAGTTCAGAGACGTCGGTAGGAGCCTCGGGAAGAGTTATCTTTTCGGTTTAACAGCCTGCCCATCCTGGGATCGGCTCAGCCGGAGGTAGGGTCCAGCGGCTGGAAGAGCACCGCACATCGCGTGGTGTTTGGTGCGCTCCCGGAGGCCCTTGAAAATTTGGAGGACCAAATGCCGTACACGCCCGGTCGTACTCATAGCTATATCAGGTCTCCAAGGTGAACAACCTCTGGTTGATGGAACAATGTAGGAAAGGGAAGTCAGCAAAATGGATCGGTAACTTCGGGAAAAGGATTGGCTCTGAGGGATGGGCACGGGGGTCCCAGTACCGAACCCATTGACTGTCGGTGGACTTCTCGAGCTACTCCCGCAGCAAGAGTGGGTCGCCGCATACCGACCGGGGGACGGACTGGGAACGGTTCCTTCGGGGGCCTTTCCCGCGCGTCGAACAGCCAACTCAGAACTGGTACGGACAAGGGGAATCCGACTGTTTAATTAAAACGAAGTATTGCAATGGTCCCAACGGATGTTCACACAATATGATTTCTACCCAGCGCTCTGAATGTCAAAGTGAAGAAATTCAACCAAGCGCGGGTAAACGGAGGGAGTAACTATGACTCTCTTAAGGTAGCCAAATTCCTCATCATCTAATTAGTGACGAGCATGAATGGATTAACGAGATTCCCACTGTCCCTGCCTACTATCCAGCGAAACCACAGCCAAGGAAATGGGCTTGGTAGAATCAACGGGGAAAAAAGACCCTGTTGAGCTTGACTCTAGTCCGACTTTGTGAAATGACTTGAGAGGTATAGTATAAGTGGGAGCCGAAAGGCGAAAGTGAAATACCACTACTTTTAACGTTATTTTACTTATTCCGTGAATCGGAAGTGGGGCAGTGCCCCTCTCTTTGGACCCAAGTCTCGCTCTGCGGGTCGATCCGGGCGGAAGACATTATCAGGTGGGGAGTTTTGCTGGGGCGGCACGTCTGTTAAAAGATAATGTAGGTGTACTAAGATGAGCTCAACGAGAACAGAAATCTCGTGTGGAACAGAAGGGTAAAAGCTCATTTGATTCTAATTTCCAGTACAAATACGAACCCTGAATCGTGGCCTAATGATCCTTTAGACCTTCGGAATTCAAAGCTAGAGGTGTCATAAAAGTTACCACAAGGATAACTGGCTTGTGGCTGCTAAGCGTTCATAGCAATGTTGTTTTTTGATCCTTCAATGTCGGATCTTCCTATCATTGTGAAGAAGAATTCACTAAGTGTTGGATTGTTCTCCTACTAATAGGGAATGTGAGTTCGGTTTAGACCTTCGTGAGACAGGTTAGTTTTACCCTACTGATGATAGTGTCACAATAATAATTCAACCTAGTACAAGAGGAACCGTTGATTCACACAATTGGTCATCGCGCTTGGTTGAAAAGCCAGTGGCGTGAAGCTACTGTGTGCTGGATTATGATTGAACCCCTCTAAGTCAGAATCCGGGCTAAAGGCAATGCATGCGCCCGCCGTCCACTTGCCGACCTGCAGTAGGGGCCTCGTCCCCCAAGGGCATGTGTCGTTGGCTAAGCCACCACGATGGAAGGGTCGTGGTGGCCGCCGTGAAGTATAATTTCCATTGAGCGGCGGGTAGAACCCTTGGCAGATGACTTAAATACGTGATGGGGTGTTGTAAGTGGCAGAGTGGCCTTGCTTCCATGATCCATTGAGATTCATCCCTATGTCGCTCCGGTTTGTCCCTCTCCATCCAATCCAATCATTTTTCCGTCCATCTCCAAAGGAGGTTTATGCATCCGTCCTTGAAAAATACCACTAAGTGTTGTTAGTTCACCTCACCCGAGTTAGCCTCTTGTTTTTCAAGTGTCGCGTGCGTTCCATTCAAAATAGTTAAGTATATGATATCAAGTGGCCTTTCGCGCAAAACAACGGCATCGCAACTAGAGGTTTTCCGCGATGCGGAGTGTGGCTTAAGCGCTCAGCAACGCACCGAGAACAACTTCGGTGAGTGGAGGCATGTCGTAATTAGAGGTTTTTGTGACCGACCAGTGCAATACTAAAGGCACGTTCAATGACAAACTCCGACGGACATATAGTGTCCTACCATGGTGGTGTCTTTGTCAAGTTAGATATCCGTGCACCAGCACCATCGCCCCCAAATCACCATGGGCACAAGGCACCAACGCACCATGGCACCATGACAGCAACGCACCATGGCACCAAGGCACCATGGCACCGTGGCACCGTGGCACCATGCACCATGGCACCAAGGCACCATGGCACTGGCCACCAAGGCACAATATCACTGTGGCACCATAACACCGCACAACAAGGCACCATGGCACCGTGGCACCATGGCACAAGGCACCGTGGCACCATGACACTAAGGCACCGTGGCTCCTTGGCACCAAGGCACCGTGGCACCATGGCACCAAGGCTCCGTGGCACCATGGCACCGTGGCACTATGGAACCAAGGCACCATGGCACAATGGCACCGTGGCACCATGGCACCATGGCAGCAAGGCACCAAGGTACCAAGGTACCATGGCTCCAAGGCATCGTGGCACCATGGCACCAAGGCACCAAGGCACCATGGCACCAAGGCACCATGGAACCAAGGTACCATGGCACCAAGGCACCGTGGCACCAAAGCACCGTGGCACCAAGGAACCAAGGAACCATGGCACTATGACACCAAGGCACCACCGTACCAAAATCAAAAGAGCGTAAACCTACGTTCGATCATCCTAATATTTTCCTGACGTTCATCCATCTTCCTCACCGCTGCATACTCATTTTTTTACATATCCACTCTAATTATTTATTTTAAATATATTTTAATGTTACCTCATATGTTGTGATGGTTTTCGTAATGTCTCATCGCCTTTTTTTCAAATTTTTATTTAATATTCTTAAATTTAAATATTTTATATCGTTACATTATTCGTACAAATATGCACTCAATTGTTTGTTTAACGTTACATCATTCTAATATGCATATTTTGGGGTTGTTACTTATCTGTTGCGTTCTGGACGATTTTCCTAATGTCCTTATGTTATTTTTATATTTTTTTCAATTTTTTATTCAATATCCTTAAATTTAAATATTTTATACTGTTACGTTATACGTACAAATATGCACTCGATTGTTGGTTTAATATTAGTTCATACGCTGGGAATATTTTCCTAATGTTTTTATCTTTTTATAAATATTTTTTATATTTTCAATTTATTTTTACTTGTTTTTTGAATTTTCATAAATGATATTTAAAAAAAATATTTTCTTAACAAAAATTATCGTTTACAAATTACGCGACTTTTTTGTGCGTGCATAGGCTCTGTCTCATATCAAAACGTGTAGTTCGGATCCGCATATGTCTAGGATGATTCTCCGGCAAAATCATGTCTACTCCTGTCACTTGGGTTATTTTTTTTTAAACATATATAAGGGGGGTAAAGGTGTTGAAGGCACTTCAAGGCGACTGTCGCTAGTTGGCATTGGCGCTCAGTTGACATGTCAGTATGCAGTGTGGGCACATGGCAGCATGCATCGCTAGTTCGTGCGAGCCGTCGGTACCCGTAAAGCAACGTCGACCGCGCTTCATTGTGCGCTCGTGTCGGTTATCGGTGGCGTCGTCCACGACGGGGATGCTGACGCTTGATTTTGGACGAGGCGGTGCTTTTGTATGTGTGGCGAGTCCTGGATACTGCTCTCAGGGCAAGCTCCAGGTGCTGCACTCATGCGGCCGAGCCAAATCCGCGGTGAGCGTCACCGGCTGGCGTGGGCAGCGCCCGTGCATAAGCCTCGGCGTGCCTTCATCTCCTCTGCTTCCCCCAAGGGTGGGCTATCATGTCAAGCTTGACTTGCTTCAGCCTTGCTACTTCCACATTGGCAGCAGTGCACGACATCTATTGCAGGGTGTTGGGTCCGGTGCTGGGCGTTCATCGACTGAGCATTTTGACGCACGACGCGTGAGTTGTGTTCGGTATGTGCATCTAGGTAGGATCCCTGCTTGAGCAGCAACGTCCTCACCCGCGTTCCATCTCAGTCGTAGGGAAAGCGCAATTTAGGGTTGCTCGACGTTGATTTCCTGTGCTGCATACCTAATGCCCATGCATTATCAAGTTTATCCATCGCCTTTTGCCCCTCACATTTCGTGCGCGGGGTGAATCGAAAGGCCGCCCTCGTGTCCCATGCCTTCCTCACTTCATCGTGTGATGTCGTGGTCCATGAGCCGCGGTTGGGATTCTCAGATGCGGTAGACGTAGTGTGCATGGGGTCTTTATCGACTCCTATCTGCCCTGTACGATGCTCCTTACAAACGACGGTCGTGCTGGCCTTGAATTCGTCTGCACCCTCACGGGCAGTTCAGGCTCATGTGACTCCGGCGTCGATGAGGAATGCTACCTGGTTGATCCTGCCTGTAGTCATATTCTTTTCTTAAAGATTAAGCCATACATGTGTAAGTATGAACAAATTCAGACTGTGAAACTGCGAATGGCTCATTAAATCAGTTATAGTTTGTTTGATGGTATCTACTACTCGGATAACCGTAGTAATTGTAGAGCTAATACATGCGACAAAACCCGACTTCTAGAAGGGATGCATTTATTAGATAAAAGGTCGACGCAGGATCTGCCCATTGCTGTGATGATTCATAATAACTCGATGGATCGTACGACCATTGTGCCGGCGATGCATCATTCAAATTTCTTCCCTATCAACTTTCGATGGTAGGATAGTCTCCTACCATGGTGGTGATGGGTGACGGATAATTAGGGTTTGATTTTGGAGAGGGATCCTCAGAAACGTCTACCACATCCAAGGAAGGCAGCGGGCGCGCAAATTACCCAATCCTGACATGGGGAGGAAGTGACAGTAAATAACAATACCGGGCTCAATGACTCTGGTAATTGGAATAAGTACAATCTAAATCCCTTTACGAGGATCCATAGGAGGGCAAGTCTAGTTCCAGCAACCACGGTAATTCCAGCTCCAATAACGTATATTTAAGTTATTGCAGTTAATAAGCTCGTAGTTGTACTTTGGGATGGGCCGTCCGGTCCGTCTATGTTGTGCATCGCTCGTCTCGTCCCTTCTGTCGGCGATGCGCTCCTGGCCTAAACTCGATGGGTCATGCCTCCTGCGCTGTTACTTTGAAGAAATTAGAGTGTTCAAAGCAAGCCTACACTCTGTATACATTATCATGGGATAACATTATAGGATTTCGGTCCTATTATGTTGGCCTTCGGGATCAGAGTAATGATTAACAGGGACAGTCGGGGGCATTCATATTTCATAGTCAGAGGTGAAATTCTTGGATTTATGAAAGACGAACAACTGCGAAAGCATTTGCCAAAGATGTTTTCATTAATCAAGAACAAAAGTTGGGGGCTCGAAGACGATCAGATACCGTCCTAGTCTAAACCATAAATGATGCTGACCAGGGATCGGCGGATGTTGCTTTTAGGAATCCGCCGACACCTTATGAGAAATCAAAGTTTTTGAGTTCTGGGGGGAGTATGGTCGCAAGGCTGAAACTTAAAGGAATTGACGGAAGGGCACCAGCAGGAGTGGATCCTGCGGCTTAATTTGACTCAACACGGGGAAACTTACCAGGTCCAGACATAGTAAGGATTGACAGACTGAGAGCTCTTTCTTGATTCTATGGGTAGTGGTGCATGGACGTTCTTAGTTGGTAGAGCGATTTTTATGGTTAATTTCGTTAATGAATGAGACCTCAGCCTTCTAACTAGATATGCGGAGGTATTCCTTCGCGGCCAGCTTCTTAGAGGGACTACAGCCTTCTAGGCCGCAGAAGTTTGAGGTAATAACAGGTCTGTGATGCCCTTAGATGTTCTGGACTGCACGCGCGCTACACTAATGTTTTCAACGAGTTTATAGCCTTGGCCGACAGGCCCGGGTAATCTTTGAAATTTCATCGTGATGAGGATAGATCATTGCAATTGTTGGACTTCAATGAGGAATTCCTAGTAAGCGCGAGTCATCAGCTCGCGTTGACTACATCCCTGCCTTTTGTACACACCGCCCGTCACTTCTACCGATTGAATGATTCGGTGAAATGCTCGGATCACGGCGACGTGGGCAGTTCGCTGCCCGCAATATCGCGAGAAGTCCATTGAACCTTATCATTTAGAGAAAAGAGTTTTCGTAACAAAGTTTCCGTAGGTGAATCTGCAGAAGAATTATTGTCGAGCACTCTGCACGAGCGCCTTCCCCTCGTCCCCAGAGAGCGCACCCCAGTAAGAGCGTGCGTCGGGAGACTAACGAACCCTGGCATGGAAAGCACCAAGGAATACTTAAATCGATAGCTTGCCCCTTGCGCCCCATCCGCGGCGTGCGTCGAGGGGACCTGTGCTTTTTTTGTCCACAAAAACAACTCTTGGAAATGGATATCTTGGCTCTCGCATCGATGAAGAACGTAGAGAAATGCGATACTTGGTGTGAATTGCAGAATCCCATGAACCATCAAGTCTTTGAACACAAGTTTCACCCGAAGATATTAGGCCGAGGGCAAGTCTGCCTGGGCATCACGCATTGCGTCGGCCCCCTCGCAATGTGCCTCAATCTAGGGGTGAGCTGTTGTCGCAGGGAAGATATTGGCCTCCCATATGCCTCGGGCTCGCGGCTGGCCTAAATGCGAGTCCACGTTAATGGACATTGCGGCAAGTGGTGGTTGTAACTTAACTCCCTTTGTTGTCGCGGCTACAGCCCGTCGCTGATGTTGGGCATATTTATACGTCTAAGCACCATAATTTACCCATGTTTTGGCTAAGTTTTGAGGATAAAATATATAATTCTTCCACTTTTAGTCCATTTTTCTTTAAGTGAGCTGACCTATGTGATTAGCATGTTTTTCAGGTACTAATGATGAAGATTTCAACACTTTGTGGACCTGTGGATAGCAAAGGAAAACTTCACATAAGAGGGAAGGCAGCTTTTGGACTGAATGTGATGCATAGGAACTTTTTCCCGAGCAAACCCAGTATTTTTAAATACTTAAGGATGCAGTAGAAACTTATTAGACAAGGATGCTATTAAAAACCTTATTGCTGAATTTTTCAGCATCATTATCATTTGACATTATTCATTATTCAATTTGGAGATTCTGTAATAGTTTTGAGAACAGAGAACACGACTTTCTTGAGGAACGGAAAGAGAAAACACGTTTCATCTCCATAGCCAAGATTTTTCTAAGTTGTGGTATGATGATTATGTCTACTATGATTTCCGTTGTATTCATGAGTAGCTAAACTTATCTGTTAGGGTTATGGAAACCTTGTAAGATACTATCTATTACTACGAGTTTGTGAATTCTTGATGTGTTATGCTACTTATATCATTACTCTCTTCGTTTTGATTGAATTCTTATGGTTGCAAACATAGAGAATACGCCATTATAGCATTAACTTGTTCGAGAGAAAAGTTACATGTTTGGAAAAGAGAGTGTGACAAGGAAATAGGGTTTCCAACCTCTATTTACACATTAATGCCTTAACCGGATTAACTTCTTGGAGAATTTGTACCATTTGTTATACACTTTAGGCTCGAGAGAGCTAAAGCGAAATAAATCCTTGATGGTTGAGAAACACTTGGATTTAGAATTAGAA
>CM061548.1:419820904-419850904 GCA_030864215.1 Capsicum pubescens
TGTTTGATAACGCCCAAACAACTGGGTTGGGTGTCGAATCCCACAGGGAATACTTGGTCACTAAGTGTTGCAACTATTAATAGACTGTTGGTCGAAAATTCTACGAAAAGGGGGAAATTTGAGTTTGGCGTGAATTAATACTATGGAAGTAAAAACGGAATTCTTGATTTAGTAAGATTTAATCACAGAGAATAATAAGTTAGGGTTATGTCCACCTTATGAGTTCTACGTATCTATTAACTATGAGTAATGCGGAATTCAGAAATGCATGCACTTATAGAGATTCGTATTCTAATGGTAAATCCTAGTGTTTATCAACCATCAAGGATTATTTCACTTTAACTCTCTCGATCTTAAAGCGTATAACTAACAGTACGAACTCTCCAAGAGGTTAACCCAGTTACGGCACTAACGTGTAAATAGGGGTTGGTAGCCCTATTTCCCTGTCACACTCTCTTTTCCAAACATGTAACTTTTCTCTCGAACAAGTTAATGCTATAATGGCCTATTCTCTATGTTTGCAACCCCGAGAATTAAATTAAAACGAAGATAGTAATGATATAAGTGGTATACGCATCAAGAATTCACAAACTCATAATAATAGATAGTATATCAAAAGGCTTCCATAACCCTAACAGAGAAGTTTAGCTACTCATGATTGTAAAGGAAAACAACGAAGACATCATCATCATCATACCAAAACTAGAACAATCTTCCCGAGAGGATACTTTTTAACGTCAAAGAGGGATGACGTTTTTCCTCTTAGCCTTCTTCCCCCAAATATGTAGCGTGTTTCTCTCTGTTCCAGTTACAGAAATTGTAACGTGAATAAATACTAAAAGTGTCGACCGAATTCTCAAAGGCAATAATGAATGAATGCATGAATGCTGAAAAATTCAGCAAATAGGGTTTTTATAACATCCTTGTCCTAGTCCTATTAAGTTACTGCTGCACCCCTAAGTATTTAAAAATACTGCTTTTGCCCGGGACAATTTCTCCTTGCGTCACATTCAGTCCATAAGCTTCCAAAAGTTGCCTTCCCTATTCTGTGAAGTTTTCCTTTGCTGCCTAAAGGTCCACAAAGTGCTGAAATCTTCATCATTAATACCTGAAAACATGCTAATCACGTAGGTTAGCTCACTTACAGGAAAATGGACTAAAAGTGCAGGAATTATATATTTTATCCTCAAAACTTAGCTATAACATGGGTAAATTATGGTGTTTAGGCGTGTAAATACACCAAACATCAACACCCCACACTTAAAGCTTTTTTCGTCCTCGAACAAAATATTACTTCCATGGAAACATCTAACTAAGAATTCACAGCAGGAGCACAAAATTTATCCTCAAGACATGCACGACAATTATTCACAAAGAGTAGGTTTCTTGATCACTACTAGAAACAATTCAACCTCCAACATAGACTCTTAATGATGGCTAATTTGTATCCACAAGTTAAAGCACAAAGAATCATACAAAAATGCCCAAAACTCGTCAACCATGAGTGTCTCACACAAGATATCACCCATAATCACTCACAAGTTTTGCATTTTTCAGAACATGGGTATAAGATTCTCCTTGCTCTCACTCTCACAAAGAATTCATATGTTGCAACTGATGACCATAGGCTTGCCCTTAGTGTAATGCTCCACTAATATCAGAATGCTAAGCTTAGGATCAAGTAGGTCTTTACAGGTTGTAATGTAGGCTAAGGGACAGGTAGGACTATTTTGGCCAGAAATAGTGACTATGTTCCCTAAGCGCTTTAATACACTACGTTATGTCATTAACACTTTCTTTTAAACAACTCTTCTACCTTTCTTTTCATCTAACACCCTTTTTCACCTATTTTGTTATTCAATTATAAACACAAAGATGAGAATATACAACTTATTTTATTTTTTATTTTTCTATTTCTATTTTTTTTTATTATAAAACACCTCTATGATAGCCACTCCTTTTCACAACAATTTCAAGTACCAATACACTCTGAGGCATCACACTCACCCAATTTCCTCTTATTTTGTCACATGACTCTACAATTTAAAGCGCTTAGGAATTTGGATCAAATTATGGTCTTGAAAAAAATGAATTAGGCTACATATGAGGCTGTCAAAGGAACTAGCTAAAGGCTCAAAGGGGGTTAACTAGGATAATATCGAAGGACAGGTAAAAAGAAGGTAAACAATCACAGGTTGCCAAAGAAATGCCTAAATCATCTCCTAAACTCACACTCTTTATTTCGCTTTACACACACACCAGGCAAGTTCTAGCATCAGTCACAACACAAAATATACTATAACCTCACACACACAAGGCACATGGTCAACTTTATTGGGAGCAGTATAGACTCTTGACCCAATAGGTGAATGAATTAAACCACACAATTATCACACAGTGAGTCACACTTAGAGCCTAAATGTCTCAATAGTAATACCATGCCGCCTATCAGAACAATTTCATGCAAAATTTTAAAAATCTAAAAATTTAACTACAAATCTAAAAATTTAACTACAAACGAGAATAAATGCAGGCAAAGAAGTACAATACAACATACAAATACCAGCACCCCACACTTAGATGGGACACACTGTCCTCAGTGGAAAATAAATAAGGAAAACCTGATTAGTCGGACTCTTCCTCTATGTCTGGGGTCATTCCCCCTGCATCAGAATCATCATCAGAGTCGTCTTCATCAGAGTTATCCTCCATGTCTGAGTCTGGCTGTCGGTGATCATCATCAGTCGGTACGTCATCATCGAGAGGTTCCTCAAAATTTACACCTACTCCACACATAGCCCGCGCATGCTCATCCATCGGGTAGTCATAATCCAACTGCTGGAGCTCTGCATCAGTTGGAACACGTACCCCACTCATCATGGTAAACCTCATCATGCCATATAAGTGGCAGAAGAAGCTTTCATCGCGAGCATGTCTTTCTACAGTGGTCAGGTTGGCGCCATGCATAGTTTCAGGATCTTTAACCTTCGTAAGATCAACCTTCTTCGGGTTATGTGGAAGATTATGATCTACAGGTTCCTCTTCAATGTCCTCCTTCCTAAATATTGCGGTCAACAAATTGCCAAAGCTGAAGTGGGACCTCTTGTGTAGCCTAGCTTTACGCATTGACGACCGTATAACAGAACCAACGTGGATGGGAATATTAGTCATCAGAGCGTACACCAAGCATACTCTATCACGTGTGATCTTTGTGTACTGTGTCCCTAGAATCAGGCAAGAGTTGACTATCCGCAACCATATCCGAGCTTCTCTGTTCAAGAAAGCATACGGAAAGGTATTGTGCCGACCGGAATCCTTGTGACGACTCTAACGTGCCATTGATCTTGTTCCACACAGTGTGTGTCTGATTGCCCTGTAAGTAGGTCTGTGATAAAGCTCCTTGAGTGGTGATGGATCCACAGATGGAAGACCCAGAAAAGAGTTGAAGAACTCCCGCATTCAGTTGCAAGACTTGGCCCCGAATCTTCACTTCACTTCTGGTAGTCTTTGGGGACCAATTGGCATAGAATTCTCGCGTTAGATCAAGATTGCATTCTCCCATATCTTGGAAAATGAAATCAAGATGTAGCGCCATGATTTTAGCCAAAATGCGAGGTTCTCTCTTCGCTAGACTCTCCTTTTATATCAACTCCATGTGAACATATTTTTTCACTTTGTTGTTCTTGTACCACTCCTTTCCTTCCTCCTCTAGGACCCATTTTATCCCGAACATGCGGCGAGGTATTTGCAGCGAGGAGGATTCAGCTTGCTCTTTTCTTCCCCTTTTCTGACCTTTCTGTGAGGTGGACGCTTTTTCTTTTCCTGGTCGACCTTTCGGTGCCATTTTACTTGAGATTAAAATAAAGCCATGTTAGCTTATCTCGGAAGATTTGATCGACAAACAAACAATAATGGCACCACCCCACACTTAATTTTTTGGCACCAACTAATTAAGTGAATGATATCGATTACTCAGACTTCATCGACATACATGTAGGCGATCTGTTCCAACAATATCTTCAGCACAGTCATACTTTCATGGAACCTTAACTATTCTTTACAACTCTATTTCATGTAATCTTAACTACACTTTCATGTTTGGATTAATGCACCTTTTGAATAAGACTACTACATAGAGGTCGTATCAAGTTATGGCCGAGAAGTAATCACAACATCTCATGCTTGTATTCAATCATAATCTTTATCTCGATGAACTAGTCATTCAACATTCAAGCTTTCATCTTACAAGATTATGTAATTAACTTTACCATTTCGATTCCGCAAAAAGATGACAGTGTATAACAATCGAATACAAATCGGAATAAAGTCAAGAACACCCACACGTATTCTTTTACTCAACTAGATGTATCATAATGAACCATCCGCATTCAAATCACCAACACCACTTCAAGATTTAACAAATCAGTATAGGCATCGTATTGTAATAACTACGGAATATAAAAGAAGAACTTACTTGGTGATGGACTTGGAAGATGATCTTGCAAGGTTAGATGAGCAAAAAGAAAAGTTTTGAGAGATTTGGGAAGGTTAGGCGGCGCCTAGGTTGAGCAAACAATGTGATTTTGTTTCAAGGTTGAAGTTCTATTTATAAACCAGGGCGTGGGTCGGGTTTGACCCATGAAAAATCGGGTTAGGGGACCAAAAAGCATAAGTAGGCGGCGCCTAATGCTTTGCCTATGCTTAGCATAGGCGGCGCCTTTAGCAAAGCCTAGTTGAGCATAGGCGGCGCCTTTAGCAAAGCCTAGTTGAGCATAGGCGGCGCCTATGCTATGGCATTGTAGATTCAGAGAGCAAAGGCAATGGCATAGGCGGCGCCTTTAGCAAAGCCTAGTTGAGCATAGGCGGCGCTTATGCTATGGCATTGTAGATTCAGAGAGAAAAGGCAATGGCATAGGCGACACCATTATCAAAGCCTAGTTGAGCATAGGCGGCGCCTATCCTATAGCATTGTCGATTCAGAGAGCAAAGGCAATAGAATAGGCCTTGCCTTGTCCGTTGCCTAGATTTACATAGGCCTTGCCTTGTCCATTGCCTAGATTTGTATAGGCAATGCCTAACCGAAAGCCTTTTGCTCCTTCATTACTCACTTACCACCTTTAACATTGCTCACTTTCAAATCAAAATTTGATACCAAGATCCTCCTTTATACGTCTTCCCCTACACTTAATCAAAAACAACAAAAACGATTAGAAAGATGGGTTGCCTCCCACCAAGCGCCTTAGTTTTGGTCGTGGCTCGACTCTTCTTTTTGGATTTTTATTTAAAAAAACAAACTCCTAGAAAACAAAATGACTAAAAATGATGGGTTGCCTCCCATGTAGTGCTTGATTTATTGTCGCGGCACGACATAGTTACCTCGATTACTTAGACTTCGTCGAGATAGATGGTGGCCATGTATTTTATTGAGTCAAGAGGACCAATATATGGATTCACATGTTGGCCATTCACCTTGAAGACACTACCATTTTTGTCTTCTAACTCTACTACTCCAGACGAGTAGACTTGGCTAATTCTGAATGGACCAGACCATTTAGACATCAACTTACCTGGAAATAGCTTCAGTCTGGAGTTGAAAAGAAGTACCAAATTACCCTTCTGAAAGTTTCTTTGGATAATCCGCCGATCATGGTACTTTTTCATCTGTTCCTTGTAGAGGTCTGCCCTTTCATACGCATGTAGACGGAATTCATCCATCTCATTTAGCTGTTCCAATCTCAGATTAATAGCATCATCCCAATTCAGGTTAAGCCTCTTCAACGCCCACAATGCTTTATGTTCGAGCTCAATTGGCAAGTGACAAGCCTTTCCATAAACTAGTTAGTACGGGGACATGCCAACTGGTGTCTTGAATGCAGTCCTATAAGCCCATAAGGCATCATCCAGCTTTTGGGACCAATCCTTCCTACTAGCATTTACAGTCTTAGCAAGGATCAGCTTGATCTTCCGATTAGAAACCTCTACCTTCCCACTAGTTTGTGGGTGGTAAGGTGTAGCTACCTTATGTTGATTGACCCCATATTTCACCAATACGGCTCTGAACAGCTTGTTACAAAAGTATGATCCTCCATCGCTTATGATGGTACGTGGTACCCCAAAATGAGAGAAGATATTTCTCTTTAAGAATGCTACAACACGCTTACCTTCATTATCAGCCAGCGCTACCGCTTCAACCCATTTGGATACATAATCCACAGCAACTAGGGTATATTTCATCCCAAAAGAACTTACAAATGGGCCCATGAAATCAATACCCCATACATCAAATAGCTTCACTTCAAGAATTTTAGACATGGGCATCTCATGGTGCTTCGAGATAGAGCCTTGCCTCTGACACTGATCACATCTTCTCACAAAATCGTAAGCATCCTTGAATAATGAAGGCCAATAATAGCTGCTTTGCAATACCTTCCTAGATATCCGATCACCTGCATGGTGACCCCCAACTTGGGAAGCATGACTTGATTCCAAGATGCTAGGCACCTCCACATCAGAGATGCATGGCCTAATAACACCATCAGCACATCATCGAAAAATATACGGTTCATCCCAGAAGTAGTGTTTCACATCATGCATGAACTTTCTCTTTTGATGAAAGGAGAGATTCTCAGGCATCACTTTACTTACCACGTAGTTCGCAAAGTCTGCATACCACGGTAAGTCTTCCACCATAGTGGCTAGGATCTCTTCGTCGGGAAATGCATCATCAATCTCAAGGTCAGGTTGCGCTATGTGCGCACTCTCAAGTCTAGATAGATGATCAGCTACTTGATTTTCGCAACCTTTTCTATCCTTTACCTCGAAATCAAATTCTTGAAGCAATAACACCCACCGAATTAGTCTTGGCTTAGCATCCTTCTTTGCTATTAAATATCTCAGAGCCGCATGATCTGTATGAACCACCACTTTGGTTCCCAACAAGTAAGCATGGAACTTTTCAAAAGCATAAACAACTGTTAGAAACTCTTGTTCCGTGACGGTATAGTTCTTCTGGGCTCCATTCAAGGCCTTGCTCGCATAGTATATTGGATGAAATAGCCTTTATCTTTTCTGACCAAGTACAACACCCAAAGATACCCCACTTGCATCACACATCACTTCAAACGGTAGAGACCAATCGGGTGCTACAATAATAGGAGCTTCAACTAGCTTCCCTTTGAGGCATTCAAATGCCTTCAAGCAATCTTCACCGAAGTCGAACTTTGCATCCTTCTCCAAGAGTTTGCATAATGGACTAGCAATCTTGGAGAAGTCTTTGAGAAACCTTCGATAAAAACCTGTATGACCGAGGAAACTATGAACTCCCTTTACAGAAATTGGAGGTGGTAGTTTCTCGATAACTTCAATTTTGGCTCGATCAACCTCAATTCCTCTTTCGGAGACTTTGTTCCCAAGAACAATGCCTTCCTTAACCATAAAATGGCACTTCTCCCAGTTTAGCACCAAGTTGAACTCAACACATCTCTGTAACGCCATACTCAGATTCGCCAAGCACGATTCAAACGATTCACCCACAAATGAAAAATCATCCATGAACACCTCCAAGGTGTCTTCAACCATATCGGAAAAAATGGAGATCATACAACGCTGAAAAGTGGCAGGTGCGTTACATAACCCAAATGGCATATGTTTGAAGGAAAATGTACCATATGGGCATGTAAAAGTGGTCTTCTCTTGATCCTCAGGAGCAATACAAATCTGATATAACCGGAATAACCATCTAAGAAACAAAAACATCCCTTCCCTGCCAATCGATCAAGCATTTGGTCCATGAATGGCATTGGGAAGTGATCCTTGGGTGGTGGTGCATGGCCATTCTTAGTTGGTGGAGCAATTTGTCTAGTTAATTCTGTTAACGAAAGAGACCTCAGCCTGCTAACTAGCTATGCGGAGGTATCCCTTTGCGACCAGCTTCTTAGAGGGACTATGGCCTTTTAGGCCACGGAAGTTTGAGGCAATAACAGGTCTGTGATGCCCTTAGATGTTCTGGGACACACGCGCGCTACACTGAAGTATTCAACGAGTTTATAGCCTTGGCCGATAGGCCTGGGTAATCTTTGAAATTTTATCATGATGGGGATAGATCATTACAATTGTTTGTCTTCAATGAGGAATTCCTAGTAAGCGCGAGTCATCAGCTCGCGTTGACTACGTCCCTGCCCTTGTACACACCGCCCGTCGCTCCTACTGATTGAATGATCTGGTGAAATATTCAGATCGGGGTGATATGTGCGGTTCGCTGCCCACGACGTTGTGAGAAGTCCATTGAACCTTATCATTTAGAGGAATGAGAAGTCGTAACAATGTTTCCGTAGGTGAACCTGCGGAAGGATCATTGTCAAAACCTGCACAGTAGAACGACTTGCAAATGTGTTTAATAACTGGGGAGTCCACGCGGGCGGGGTGCTCCGGCACTCCGCACGAGCGCCTCCCCCTCGTCCCGGCGCGCGCTCCCCAGCAAGCGCGTGCATCGGTAGACTAACGAACCCCGTCCTGAAAATTGCCAAGGAATACTTAAATCGATATCCTTCCGCTCACGCCTCATTCGCGGCATTCGTCTGGGGGACCTGTGCTTCTTTTGTCCATACAAATATCTCTCGGCAATGGATATCTCGGCTCTTGCCTCATTGAAGTACGTAGCGAAATACGATACTTGGTGTGAATTGTAGAATCCCGCGAACCATCGAGTCTTTGAACCTAAGTTGTGCCCGAAGCCATTAGACCGAGGGCACATTTTCCTGGGCATCAACTCGTGTCGACCCCTCGCATCGCGCCTTAATAACGGGGAACTCTGTCATCGCGGGGCGGATACTGGCATCCCGTGCCCCTCAAGCTCGCGGCTGGCCTAAATGCGAGTCCACATCGACGGACGTCGCGGCAAGTGGTGGTTGTAATTCAACTCTCTTTAGTGTCGCGGCTACAGCCTGTCGCGCATCCGGACTCTAAGACCCTTTCGCGCTTAGGCGCTCCGACAGCGAACCCAGGTCAGGCGTGATTACTCACTCAGTTTAAGCATATTAATAAGTGGAGGAAAAGAAATTTACAAGGATTCCCTTAGTAACGACGAGCGAATCGGGAACATCCCAACCATAGAATCGGGCGGCTCCGTCTTCCGAATTATAGTATGGAGAAGCGTCTTCAGCGGCGGATCGGGCCTAAGTGCCCTTAAAGGGGGAGCCAGAGAGGGTGAGAGCCCCATTATGCCCGGACCCTGTCACACCACGAGGTGCTGTCTACGAGTCGGGTTGTTTGGGAATGCAACCTAAATTGGGCAGTGAATTCTGTCGAAGGCTAAATACGGGCGAGAGATCGATAGAGAACAAGTACCATGAGAGAAAGATGAAACGGACTTTGAAAAGAGAGTCAAAGAGTGCTTAAAATTGTCGGAAGAAAATCGGATGGGGGTCGGCAATGCACCCCGGTCGAATGTACAACGGCGACGAGCTGGTCTGCTGATCGACTCGGGGCATGGACCAGTGTGGATTGGATGGGCGGCCAAATCCCGGGCACTCGATACGCTCGTGGAACACCATCTCCTCGATTGTGGAAGGCAACGCGCACCTTCGACGTTCTTCGGCATCTGTGTGCTCCGAATGCTGGCCTGTGGGCTCCCCATTATACCCATTTTGAAACACGGACCAAGGAGTCTGACATATGTGTGAGTGATAACGCTCAAACTACAACTCTCGTAAGAGTGTAAGCGGTCGTTGTCAAATATAGAACCCAACTGGGTTGGGTGTCGAATCCCACAGGGAATACTTGGTCACTAAGTAAGCGACGATTATTAGACTTTTGATGAAAGTTCTGCGAATAAAGGGGGGATTTTGTGCGTGCAAATAATGTAAACAAAATAGTAGAGTAAAAACGGAATACTTGGTAGGTTTTAATCAATGAGAATTGAGAGTTAGGGTTATGTCCACCTTATGAGTTCTACGTATCTATTGGCTATGAGTTATGCAGAATTCAGACATGCATGTGCTTATAGAGATTCGTATTCTATGGTAAATCCAGGCGTCTTTCGACCATCAAGGATTATTTCACTTTAACTCTTTCGAGCTTAAAGCGTATCTAATGGTACGAATTCTCCAAGAGGTTAATCCAGTTACAACACTAACTTTTAAACAGGGTTTAGTAGACCTATTTCCTTGACATTCTCTCTTTTCCAGACATGTAACTTTTCTTTCGAACAAGTTAATGCTATACTGGCGTATTCTATATGTTTGCAACCACAAGAATTTAAATTAAGATGAAGAGAGTAATGATATAAGCAGCATACGTGTCGAGAATTCAAAAAATCATAGCAATAGATAGTATCTCATAAGGCTTCCATAACCCTAACAGAGAAGTTTAGCTATTCATGAGTGCAACGGAAATCACAATAGCCATTATCATTATACCAAAATAAGAGTCTAACGTGAAGTATGCTTTGGTAGTGCTTGTGGCGTGAATTCCTTGCAAATAGCGTTTCTCTTGTAATGAAAATTAAAAAGTCGAATAGATGAAGAGAAGGGAAGAAGAATTAATTGAAAAAGAATGAGTGAGTTGAATGAATTGTATGAATGGAGAGAGATAATCATAAAAGCTTCAGCAACATAGGGTATTTATAACACCCATATCCTATTCCTACTAGGCTACTGCGTACTTATCCTAATCCTACTAGGTTACTGCATCCTTATCCTAATCCTACTAAGTTACTGCTGATCCCCAAAGTCTTTAGAAATGCTGTTTTTGCCCGGGACAAGTTATCCATGCATTACTTTCAGTCCATAGGCGTCCAAACGCTGCTTTCCTTCTTTCGTGAAGCTTCCTTGGGCGTCAAGTTATCCATAAAGTGCTGGAATCTTCATCGTTTATACCTGAAAACTTGCTAATCACGTTTGTTAGCTCACTTACAGGAAAAAGGACTAAAAGTGCATGAATTATATATTTTGTTCTCAAAACTTAGCTAAAATATGGGTAAATTAAGGTGCTTTAGGTGTGTAAATACGCCTATCATCAACACCCCACACTTAAAGCTTTGTTCGTCCTCGAACAATATATCATGTCCATATAAACATCTGCTTAGGGTTTCACAGTAACAACACAAAATGTTCAACAAGACAGGCACGACAATTATTAACAAAGAGTAGTTTTCTGATCACTACTAGAAACAATTCAACCTCTAATATAGACTTGTGATGATGGTTAATTCGTATCCACAAGTTAAGGCACAAAGAATCATACAAGACTACCCAAAACTCATCAACCATGTGTGTCTCACATAAGATATTACCCATAATCACTCTCAAATATTGCATTTTTCAGAACATGGGTATAAGATTATCCTTGCTCTCACTCTCACAAAGAATTCATATGTTGCAACTGATGACCATAGGCTTGCCCTTAGTGTAATGCTCTACTAATATCAGAATGCTAAGCTTAGGATCAAATAGGTCTTTACAGGTTGTAATGTAGGCTAAGGGACGGGTAGGACTATTTTGGCAAGAAATAGTGACTATGTTCCTAAGCCCTTTAATACATCACATTATGCCATTAACACTCTCTTTTAATCAACCCTGCTACTTTTCTTTCATCTATCACCCCTTTTCACCTATTTTTGCCATTCAAGCATAACTATCTTTTTATTTAATCATAAACACAATTTATCTTTTTGTTTTTCTATTTCTTTTTCTTTTCTCTTTTTTTTTCTTTTTTTTATAACACACCTCCATGATAGCCACTCTTTTTCATAACAAATTCAAGTACCAATACACTCTAAGGCATCACTCTCACCCAATTTCCTCTTATTTTGTCACATGACTTCACAATTTAAAGCACTTAGGAATTTGGATCAAATTATGGTCTTGAAAAAAATGGATTAGGCTACATATGAGGTTGCCAAAGAAAATAGCTAAAGGCTTAAAGGGGTTTAACTAAGATAATGTCCACGGGTAGGTAAAAAGAAGGTAAACAATCACAGGTTGCTAAAGAAATGCCTAAATCATCTCCTAAACTCACCTTCTCTATTTCGCTTCACACACACACCAGACAAGTTCTAGCATCAGCCACAAACACAGAATATACTATAACCTCACACACACAAGGCGCATGGTCGACTTTATTGGGAGCAGTACAGACTCTTGACCCAACAGATGAATGAATTAGACCACACAATTATCACACAGTGAGTCACACTTAGAGCCTAAATGCCTCAATAGTAATGATTCTAGCACAAACTCTTGTTTATACTACCATGCCGTCTATCAGAACAATTTCATGCAAAATCAAAAAAATCAAAAACTAACTAATTACGACTAATTAAAACACATAAGAACTAGAATAAATGCAAATGCAGACAAAGAAGTATAGCATACAAATACCCTCACCCCACACTTAGACGGGACACACTGCCCTCAGTGGAAATAAGTAAGGAAAACCTGATTAGTCGGACTCCTTTTCTATGTCTGGGGTCAAACCCCCTGCGTCGGAATCATCATCAGAGTCTTCATTACCAGAGTTGTCCTTCATATCGTCATTCGAGGTATTTGATGAGAGGAGGACTCACCTTTCTCTTTTCGTCCCCTTTTCTGGCCTTTTTGTGAGGTGGTTGCTTTTTCTTTTGCTTGGCGTCCTTTTGGTGCCATTGTACCTGCGATTAAATTAATAGTCACGTTAGCTTCATATTGGTAGATACAATCGACAGAAAAACAGTGGTGATACCACCCCACACTTAAGTTGTTGACACAGACTAATTAAGTGAGTGATGTCGACTATTCAGACATCATCGTCATACATTTGGGCGATATGTTCCAACCATATGTTCAGCACAGTCATACTTTCATGTCGTCTTAACTATCTTTTCCAACTCTATTTCATGTAATCTTGATCATACTTTCATTTTTGGATTAATGCAATTTTTGAACAAGACTACTACATAGAGATCGTATCAAGTTATGGCATAGAAATAATCACAACATCTCATGCTTGTATTCAATCATGATCTTTATCTCGATGAACGAGTCATTCAAACATTCAAGCATTCAATTTTGAAGATTATGCAATTAACTTCACCATGTCGACACCGCAAAAGTATGACAGTGTATAACAATTAAATACAAGTCGGAACAAAATCAAGAACACCCACACGTATTCTTTCACACAACGAGATGTATCACAACAAATCAACCACATTCAAATCACCAATACTACTTCAAGATTTAACAATTCATTATAGGCGTAGTAGTGTAATACTTACGGAATATAAAAGAAGAACAAAGAAGTACTTACTTGGTTGATGGCCTCGAAAGATGTTCTTGCAAAGTAAAAGAGAAAAAGGAAAATTTTTGAGAGATTTTGGAGAGGTAGGCGGCACCTAGGTTGAAGTTGCAATGCATTTTTGTTCTAAGACTAAGGTTCTATTTATAGGACAAGCTTGGGTCGGGTTTTGGCCCATTTGGAATCGGATTTGGAGACCAAAAGTGACCATAGGCGGCGCCTAATGCTTTGCCTATGCTTGGCATAGGCGGCGCCTATGCTATGGCATTGTTAGGCATAGGCGGCGCCTATGCCATGGCATACTAGATTTAGAGACAGAATGCTTTTGCATAGGCGGCGCCTATGCTATGGCACTCTAGAATCCGAGAGCTTAGGCCATAGCATAGGCCATGCCTTGTTTGTGGCCTAGATTTACATAGGCCTTGCCTTGTTCTTTGCCTATATTTTCATAGGCAATTCCTAACCCATAGCCTTTTGCTTCTTCATTCCTAACTTACCACCTTCAACATGCAATACTTCCAAATCAAAATTTGAAACCAATCTCCTCCTTTACACCTCTTGCACCTACATTTACTCAAAAACAACAAAAACGATTAGAACGATGGGTTGCCTCCCATCAAGCGCCTTAGTTTTTGTCGTGGCTCGACAAAATCTTAAGAAAACAAAATAATTAAAAATAATGGGTTGCCTCCCACCAAGCGCTTGATTTATTGTCGCGGCACGACATAACTATCTCGATTACTTAGACTTCATCGAGATAGATGGGGCATCGTTTTCTGAATGGATTCAGACGACGCTGATGCTTACTTGTAGGCATGCAATCTTCTTCGATATGACTCTTGTGCATACATATCCTAGGAGGGATACCAATTGTATCATCAATAGTCCAACCTATAGCTCTCTTGTATCTCTTCAGAGCAGAGATGAGAGCCTCTACATGCTGTTCACTTAAATCATCCGCCACACTCACCGAAAGTGTATTTCCACTTCCCAAGAATGCATACCTTAGATAATTGGGGAGCTCTTTCGATTTTAGCACTGGGGGCTTTTCAATGGAAGTCTTCGCTGTTGGTGACGGTTGATTCTTAAGATCAAGGTCCGGCTGCGTAGGAGTATGAGAATAGGACCCTATTTCTGTTAGAGCACACATAGTTTATTTATAATCTTCATCGTCCTCATGCTCAATATTTAGCAGCGCAGCAGACAATGGCTCAACAGTAAGCTGTTTCTCTACAGATAATGCTTTCTTATCCTCATAATGAACATCAGCTACGGAGAACACATTCATATCGCTGGTCTGCTTCATTGCTTTTCATATATCAAAGCGGACCACTTCGTCATTCAATCGAAATAAAAGCTCATTATCTCTCATGTCAATAAGCACACTTCCTGTTGTAAGGAAAAGACGTCCCAAGATTATGGGAACTTTAGAATCCACCTCGCAATCCAAAATCACAAAGTCTGCAGGAAAAATGAAGGTAGACACCTTCACCAACACATCATTCAAGATACCCACAGGTCGTTTTACCGACCTATCTGCCATCACGAGCCGCATATTAGTTGGTGTAGGGTCGCCCAACCCCAACTTTCTATAGACGGATCGTGGCATCAAATGATGCTAGCTCCCAAATCGCACAATGCCTTAGCAAAATTCATAGATCCAACCGTGCAAGGAATAGTGAAAGCACCATGGTCTTCCTTCTTCTGTACTAAGGACCTTGTGGCAATTGCACTGCAATGATGAATATTATCTGCCGGCTCATAGCTTACTTCCCGCTTCTTTGTTAAAAGGTCCTTCATGAATTTAGCATACCCAGGCATCTGTTCCAGCGCCTCCACCAACGGAACATTAATAGTCAGCTGCTTCAACATGGTCATGAATTTACTGAACCTGGTGTCATCAGCTTTCTTCTTCAGTCTCTGTGGAAAAGGTGGTGGTGGAAGGGGAATTGTTTTCTCCACCACTTCCTTTTTATCTTGCTTCCGATTATCAACCTTTTCAGGAGTGTCGTCAGCCTTCATCTTCAGTCTCTGAGGAAAAGGTGGTGGTGGAAGGGGAATAGTTTTCTCCACCACTTTCTTTTCACCTTGCTTCCAACTATTAATCTTTTCAGGCTGCAGACATCTAGAGGTGATGTCATGAACACACTCTTCAGCTTCTTCAGCCTCTTCACATTCTGCATCAATAACATTATCCGCTATATCATCAACCACCTGCTTGCCTTTAGATGGATTTTCCAACATTTTACCACTTCGGGTAGTAATAGCCATACACGATCCATCATTCCTCGGATTTTGCACTGTGTCTCTAGGTAGTGTTCCAGCTTTTCTTTGATTGAATGACGCTGAAAGTTGACTCAATTACTGCTCCAGCTGTTTTATTTAAGTGGAATGTGAGTTAACCAATTAATTTATTGAAGACAAATCGTTCTTCACCTCATTCACTCCTGTATTGTTTGCCTCCACTCCTTTCAGCAGATTTGCCATCATATCTTCCATAGACATCTTCCCCGAACCAGATGCCGCGGCCTCATGATTTCCAGGAGGAATATACAAACCACTCCTGTCAGTCTTATTCTTCCAACTACCTTGATCGCGGTCCTTGTATCCAGATTTATCATAATAGTTCCGACCTTGGTTTCCTTGGGCATTGCCTCGGAAACCCACCTAATTATTCAAGTAGTTCGCTTCTTCCTCATAGTTGGATTCATCTCTTCCCTGTGATACAACGGACTTAACCTTTTCGGTCTTCCCTGATAATAAGTGCTTGGTAAGAAGATCCATCTGTATTTTCATGTGGGCCATATCTTGGTCACGTTCCTCTTGTCTTCGTCTCTTCTCTGCAGTCATGCCAATAGATATAGTAGAGCTTGCTACCTCAGAATCCCTGGTGTTCCAAGCTCTGCTCTGCTTTGTCATACGATCTAGCATATCACTTGCCTCAATAAAAGTGAGGTCCATGAATAACCCACCTGCTGCATTATCAACCACTGGCTTATTCACCAAATTCAAAGATCTGTATAATATCTCCATCAAGTGGACATTGGTCATATGATGGTTTGGGCACCGCATAAGCTTCTTCTTGAATCTCTCCCATGTTTCGTGGAGAGCTTCAGTTGGAAGCTGTCGGAAGTTGTTGATCTTATCTCTCAATTATGCTCTCTTGGATGGCGGAAAGAATCTTTCTACGAAAGCGTCTTTCAATTGTCTCCAATTGGTAATAGAATCAGGAGTTAGCCCATTCAACCATAGAGTTGCCTCCCCAGATAGAGACAATGGAAATAAGCACAGCCGAATTGCACTTTGTCCAACTCCTGGATTGTCAAACGACTTGTTTGTTGAAATAAAATTGACCAGATGTATATTCGGATCATCGCCTGCCAGTCCACCAAATAAACCTTTGAGCTGCAATAGCTGAATCATGGTGCTAGTGATATTGAACTTGGCTCCAGGTGCCAAGGGCGGAGGAATAATAGCTCCTGTAGCACCAGCACCATCCAGATCGTCATCATCATCATCAAAAGGAGCCTACACAGCTCGGCGGTCAGGTCTCATTCTAGCTTGACTATCTCTCCTATGCATAGGTGCCGCCACTTCATCAGTACGCCTAGGATTCAGTAGCTCCTCATCACCCAGGTCCTCATCATCAGGATTTGTTGCACGACCTGGGTTATCAATATTCTGTTGATGCACTTGAGCAGCTGCCAGTGCAGCTAGTCTAGCCTGCTCCTGTTGAGCCGCCCTTCTGTCAATGTCACGTTGTGCATCCATTCAGCCAATAAGTTGCGGTTAAGGGTTTATGGGTAATAATGGTTGACCAGAACTTCGATTATTTGGCATGCAATGAACAAAACCTACAGAAAACAAAAACAACAACTAAAAGTAAAGTACGAGAATCTTTGACCAAAGGGTCTAGTAACTATCACAAACTTAGTTGACAACCGTATTCCCCGGCAGCGGCGCCAAAATTTGATAACGCTCAAACTACAGCTCTCGTAAGAGTGTAAGCGGTCGTTGTCAAATATAGAACCCAACTGGGTTGGGTGTCGAATCCCACAGGGAATACTTGGTCACTAAGTAAGCGACGATTATTAGACTTTTGATGAAAGTTCTGCGAATAAAGGGGGGATTTTGTGCGTGCAAATAATGTGAACAAAATAGTAGAGTAAAAACGGAATACTTGGTAGGTTTTAATCAATGAGAATTGAGAGTTAGGGTTATGTCCACCTTATGAGTTCTACGTATCTATTGGCTATGAGTTATGCAGAATTCAGATATGCATGTTCTTATAGAGATTCGTATTCTATGGTAAATCCAGGCGTCTTTCGACCATCAAGGATTATTTACTTTAACTCTTTCGAGCTTAAAGCATATCTAATGGTACAAATTCTCCAAGAGGTTAATCCAGTTACACCACTAACTTTTAAACAGGGTTTAGTAGACCTATTTCCTTGACATTCTCACTTTTCCAGACATGTAACTTTTCTTTTGAACAAGTTAATGCTATACTGGCGTATTCTATATGTTTGCAACCACAAGAATTTAAATTAAGATGAAGAGAGTAATGATATAAGCAGTATACGTGTCGAGAATTCACAAACTCATAGCAATAGATAGTATTTCATAAGGCTTCCATAACCCTAACAGAGAAGTTTAGCTATTCATGAGTGCAACAGAAATCACAATAGACATTATCATTATACCAAAATAAGAGTCTAACGTGAAGTATGCTTTGGTAGTGCTTGTGGCGTGAATTCCTTGCAAATAGCATTTCTCTTGTAATGAAAATTAAAAAGTCGAATAGATGAAGAGAAGGGAAGAAGAATTAATTGAAAGAGAATGAGTGAGTTGAATGAATTGTATGAATGGAGAGAGATAATCATAAAAACATCAGCAACATAGGGTATTTATAACACCCATATCCTATTCCTACTAGGCTACTGCGTACTTATCCTAATTCTACTAGGTTACTGCATCCTTATCCTAATCCTACTAAGTTACTGCTGATCCCCAAAGTCTTTAGAAATGCTGTTTTTGCCCGGGACAAGTTATTCATGCATCACTTTCATTCCATAGGCGTCCTAACGCTGCTTTCCTTCTTTCGTGAAGCTTCCTTAGGCGTCAAGTTATCCATAAAGTGCTGGAATCTTCATCGTTTATACCTGAAAACTTGCTAATCACGTTTGTTAGCTCACTTACAGGAAAAAGGACTAAAAGTGCATGAATAATATATTTTGTTCTCAAAACTTAGCTAAAATATGGGTAAATTAAGGTGCTTTAGGCGTGTAAATACGCCTATCATCAGCGAGTCAACAGGCAAGTAAACCCATAAGGCATAAGGAAGCTGATTGGTGGGATCCTCCCGAGGGGTGCACCGCTAATGATAGGCGTATTTACACGCCTAAAGCACCATAATTTACCCATATTTTAGCTAAGTTTTAAGGACAAAATATATAATTCCTGCATTTTTAGTCCATTTTCCTGTAAGTGAGCTAACCAACGTGATTAGCATGTTTTCAGGTATTAATGATGAAGATTTCAGCACTTTGTGGACCTTTTGGTAGCAAGGGAAACTTCACATAAGAGGGAAGGCAACTTGTGGAAGCTTATGGACTGAAAGTGATGCATGGAGAACTTGTCCCGGGCAAAAACAGTATTTCTAAAGACTTGGGGAACAGCAGTAACTTAGTAGGAATAGGACAAGGATGTTATAAAAACCCTATTTTGCTGAATTTTTCAGCATTCAAGCTTTTCATTATTCGATATTCTATTTTGTTATTTTCATTCGACTTTTACAGAGAAAAAACGCAAAAGCTACGAGGAACGGTTTGAGGAGCTCAACGTGATTTCCTTTAGACGCCAAAATCTATCCCCATCGTGAGATTATTCTATCTTTGGTACGATGATGATGTCTATTGTGATTTCCGTTGTAATCATGAGTAGCTAAACTTCTCTGTTAGGGTTATGGAAGCCTTATGATATACTATCTATTACTATGAGTTTGTGAATTCTTGATACGTATGCTACTTATATCATTACTCTCTTCATCTTAATTATATTCTTGTGGTTGCAAACATATAGAATACGCCATTATAGCATTAACTTGTTCGAGAGAAAAGTTACATGTTTGGAAAAGAGAGTGTGACAAGGAAATAGGGCTACCAACCCCTATTTACACGTTAGTGCCGTAACTGGGTTAACTTCTTGGAGAATTTGTACCATTAGTTATACACTTTAAGCTCGAGAGAGTTAAAGTGAAATAATCCTTGATGGTTGAGAAACATTAGGATTTACCATTAGAATACAAATATCTATAAGTGCATGGATGTCTGAATTCCGCATTACTCATAGTTAATAGATACGTAGAATTCATAAGGTGGACATAACCCTAACTTACAATTCTCATCGATTAAAATCTTACTAAACAAAGCATTCCGCTTTTACTTTGCTATTTTGATACTTTTAATTCACGCCTAAACCATCCCCCCTTTCTGTAGAACTTTCGATCAACAGTCTGCTAACAATTGCAACACTTAGTGACCAAGTATTCCTTGTGGGATTCGACACCCAACCCAGTTGGGTTCTATATTTGACAGCAACCGCTTACACTCTTACGAGAGCTATAGTTTGGGCGTTATCAAATTTTGGTGCCGTTGCCGGGGAATACGGCTGTCAACTAAGTTTGTGATAGTTAATAGACCCTTTGGTCTAAAATTCTTGAATTTTACTTTTTGTTTGTTGTTTTTGTTTTGTTCAGGTTTGGTATAGTGCATGCCAAATACTCGTAGTTCTGGTCAGCCATTATTACCCATAAATCCTAAACCACAACTTATTGGCAGAATGGATGCACAACGTGACATTGAAAGAAGGGCTGCTCAACAGGAGCAGGCTAGATTAGCTGCGTTGGGAGCTGCTCAAGTGCATCAACAGAATATTGATAACCCAGGTCAGGCAACAAATCCTGATTATGAGGACCTGGGTGATGATGAGTTACTTAATCCACGACGTGCAGATAAGGTGGCAGTGCCTGTGAACAGGAGAGATCGTCAAGCTAGAATGAGACCTGAACGCCAAGCTGTGTAGGCCCCTTTTGATGATGATGATGACGATCTTGATGGAGTTGGTGCCATAGGGGCTATTATTCCTCCGCCCTTGGCACCTGGAGCCAAGTTCAATATCACTAGCACCATGATTCAGTTATTGCAGCTCAAGGGGTTATTTGGTGGACTTGCAGGCGATGATCCGAATATGCATCTGATCAACTTTATTTCAACATACAAGTCGTTTGACAATCCAGGAGTTGGACAGAATGCAATTCGGCTGCGCTTATTTCCATTGTCTCTGTCTGGGGAGGCAACTCTATGGCTGAATGGGCTAACTCCTGATTCTATTACTAATTGGAGGCAACTGAAAGATATTTTTCTAGAAAGATTATTTCCGCCATCCAAGAGAGCACAGTTAAGAGATGAGATCAACAATTTCCGACAGCTTCCAACTGAAGCTCTCCACGAAACATGGGAGAAGTTCAAGAAGAAGCTTATGCGGTGCCCAAATCATCAGATGACCAACATCCACTTGATGGAGATATTATACAGGGCTTTGAACTCAGTGACAAAGACAGTGGTTGATAATGCTGCAGGTGGGTCATTTATGGACCTTACTTTTCTTGAGGCAGGTGATATGCTAGATCGTATGACAAAGCAGAGTAGAGGTTGGCGTACCAGGGATTCTGAGGTAGCAAGCTCTACCGTATCTATTCGCTTGACTGCAGAGCAGAGGCATATACAAGAGAAACGTGACCAAGATATGGCTCACATGAAAACGCAGATGGATCTTCTTACCAAACACTTATTATCAGGGAAGACCGAAAAGGTTAAGGCCGTTGTATCACAGGGAAGAGATGCATCCAACTCTGAGGAAGAAGCGAACTACTTGAATAATCAGGGGGGTTTCCGGGGCAATGCCCAAGGAAACCAAGGTCGGAACTATTATGATAAATCTGGATACAAGGACCGCGATCAAGGTGGTTGGAAGAATAAGACTGACAGGAGTGGTTTGTATGTTCCTCCTGGAAACCGTGAGGCTGTGGCGTCTGGCTCTAGAAAGATGTCCATGGATGATATGATGGCTAAGCTTTTTAAAGGGGTGGAGGCAACCAATATGGGCGTTACTGAGGTAAAGAATGATTTGTCATCAATAAATCAATTGGTTGATTAGCATTCTACTACGATAAAACAGTTGGAGCAACAATTGAGTCAATTATCAGCGGCATTCAACCAAAGAAAGGCTGGCACACTACCCAGTGACACTGTGCAAAACCCAAGGAATAACGGATCGTGTATGGCTATTACTACCCGGAGTGGTAAAGTATTGGAAAATCCATCCAAAGGCAAGCAGGTGGTTGATGATATAGCAGAGAATGTTGATGAAGCTGAGTTTGAAGATGCCGTAGAAGCTGAAGTGAGTGCTCATGATGTTACACCTAGACGTCACCAGCCTGAAAAGAGTGATAATCAGAAGCAAGATAAAAAGAAAGTGGTGGAGAAAACGATTCCTCTTCCACCACCACCTTTTCCTCAGAGACTGAAGAAGAAGGCTGATGACACTCCTGAAAAGGTTTATAATCGGATGCAAGATAAAGAGGAAGTGGTGGAGAAAATGATTCCTCTTCCACCACCACTTTTTCCGCAGAGACTGAAGAAGAAAGCTGAGGACACCAGGTTTAGTAAATTCATGACCATGTTGAAGCAGCTGACGATTAATGCTCCGTTGGTGGAGGCGCTGGAACAAATGCCTGGGTATGCTAAATTCATGAAGGACCTGTTGACAAAGAAGAGGGCAGCAAGTTATGAGCTGGCGGATAATATTTATCATTGTAGTACAATCGCTACAAGATCTTTAGTACAGAAGAAGGCAAATCCTGGTGCTTTCACTATTCCTTGCACGGTTGGATCTATGAATTTTGCTAAGGCATTATGCGATCTGGGAGCTAGCATCAATTTGATGTCGCTATCTATTTACAGAAAGTTGGGGTTGGGTGATCCTACACCAACCAATATGCGGCTCGTGATGGTAGATAGGTCGGTAAAATGGCCTGTTGGAATATTATATGATGTGTTGGTGAAGGTTTCCACCTTCATCTTTCCTGCAGACTTTGTTATTTTGGATTGCGAGGTGGATTCTGAAGTTTCCATAATCTTGGGGCGTCCTTTCCTCACAACTGGAAGTGTGCTGATTGATTTAAAAGCTAATGAGCTTTTATTTCGGCTGAATGACGAAGTGGTCCGTTTTGATGTATGTAAATCGATGAAGTAGCCTAGAGATATGGATGTGTTCTCTGTAGCTGATGTTTACTATAAGGATGAGAAAGGATTATCTGTAGAGAAGTAGCTTACTGTTGAGCCATTGTCTGCTGTGCTGTTGAATTTTGAGCGTGAGAAGGTTGAAGAATATGAAGAAACCATTTGTGCTCTAACAGGAATAAGGTCCTATTCTCATGCTCCTAAGAAGCTGGACCTTGATCTTAAGAATCGACCGTCACCAACAGCGAAGACTTCTATTGAAGAGCCACCAGTTCTAGAATCAAAAGAGCTCCCCAGTTACCTAAGGTATGTGTTCTTGGGAAGTGGAAATACACTTCCGGTGAGTGTTGCGGCTGATTTAGGTGAACAACACGTAGAGGCTCTCATCTCTGCTCTGAAGAGGTACAAGAGAGCTATGGGTTGGACTATTGATGATATAATTGGTATCCCTCCTGGGATATGTATGCACAAGAGTCATCTCGAAGAAGATTGCATGCCTACAAATAAGCATCAGGGTCGTCTGAATCCATTCAGAAAATAATGCACCATCTATCTCGACGAAGTCTAAGTAATCGAGGTAACTATGTCGTGCCGCGATAATAAATCAAGCGCTAGATGGGAGGCAACCCATCTTTTTTAATCATTTTGTTTTACTAAGAGTTTGTTTTTGTTAAATAAAAATCTAAAAAGAAGAGTCGAGCCACGACCGAAACTAAGGCGCTTGGTGGGAGGCAACCCATCGTTCTAATTGTTTTTGTTATTTGTGAGTAAATATAGGTGTAAGACATATAAAGGAGGAGATCTAGCCCAAATTTTAATTTGGAATTATGTTATGTTGAAGGTGGTAAGTTTGGAATGAAGAAACAAAGGCTATTGGTTAGGAATTGCCTATGCAAATCTAAGCAACGAACAAGGCAATGCCTATGTAAATCTAGGCAACGAACAAGGCAAGGCCTATGCCATGGCCTAAGCTCTCTGAATCTACAATGCCATAGCATAGACGCTGCCTATGCCCAACAATGCCATAGCATAGGCGCCGCCTATGCCATTGCCTTTGCTATCTGAATCTACAATGCCATAGCATAGGCGCCGCCTATGCCTAACAATGCCATAGCATAGGCACCGCCTATGCTCAACTAGGCTTTGCAAAAGGCGCCGCCTATGCTAAGTATAGGCAAAGCATTAGGCGCCGCCTATGCTTACTTTTTGGTTTCCTAATCCAATTTTAAATGGGTCAAACCCGACTCAAGCCTTTTCCTATAAATAAAACTAAAACATTAGAACAAAACACACTTATTTTCTCAACCTAGGCGCCGCCTTTACTCTCCAAATCCTCTCAAATTTTTTTCTTTTTGCTCATCTAGTCTTGTGAGTTCATCTTCCGGATCCATCACCAAGTAAGTTCTTCTTTTATATTCTGTAGTTATTACAATACTACGCCTATAATGATTTGTTAAAGCTTGAAGTGGTGTTGGTGATTTGAATGAGGTTGGTTTGTTATGATACATCTAGTTGAGTGAAAGAATACGTGTGGGTGTTCTTGACTTTGTTCCGACTTTTATTTGATTGTTATACACTGTCATAGTTTTATGAAGTCGAAATTGTGAAGTTAATACATACTCTTTTAAGTTGAAAGCTTGAATGTTTGAATGACTCGTTCATCGAGATACCGATTATGATTGACCACAAGCATAAGATGGTGTGATTATGCCTATACAATAACTTGTTTCTATTTGTGGTACGATCCTTATGTGGTAGTTTGGTTCAAAAAGTGCATTCATCCAAACATGAAAGTATAGACAAGATTACATGAAATAGAATTGGAAAGGATAATTAAGATGACATAAACGTATGACTGTGCTGAACATGTTGTTGGAACATATCGCCTAAATGTATGTCGATGAAGTCTGAGTAATCAACATCACTCACTTAATTAGTCTGTGACAACAAATTAAGTGTGGGGTGGCACCGCTACTGTTTGTTTTTCGATTGAATCTTCCGAGATGAAGCTAACATGACTCTATTTTAATCTCAGGTAGAATGGCCCCAAAAGGACGACAAGGAAAAGAAAAAGCGACCACCTCACAGAAGGGACAGAAAAGGTCAAGAAAGGAGCAAGCTGAGTCCTCCTCTCTACAAATACCTCGACGCACTTTTGGGATCAAGTGGGGTACATTTTGAGGAAACTCTGAGGATGACGACTCTGATGATGATTCCGACGCAGGGGGTATGACCGCAGACATAGAAGAGGAGTCCGACTAATCAGGTTTTCCTTATTTATTTTCCACTGAGGGCAGTGTGTCCCGTCTAAGTGTGGGGTGCTGGTATTTGTATGCTTCTTGTACTGCTTTGCCTACATTTATTCTAGTTCTTGTTTGTTTTAATTAGTCGTAATTAGTTAGTTTAAATTCTAGATTTTTTTTTAGATTTTGCATGAAATTGTTCTGATAGACGGCATGGTAGTATAACAAGAGTTTGTGCTAAATCATTACTATTGAGACATTTAGGCTCTATGTGTGACTCACCGTGTGATAATTGTGTGGTTTAATTCATTCATCTGTTGGGTTAAGAGTCTATACTTGTCCCAATAAAGTTGACCATGTGCCTTGTATGTGTGAGGTTATAATATATTCTGTGTTGTGACTGATGCTAGAACTTGCCTGGTGTGTGTGTAAAACGAAATAAAAAGTGTGAGTTTAGGAGATGATTTAGGCATTTCTTTGGCAGCCTATAATTGTTTACCTTCTTTTTACCTACCTGTGTACATTATCCTAGTGAACCCTTTGAGCCTTTAGCTATTTTCTTTGACAGCCTCATATGTAGCCTAATCCATTTTTTTAAGACCATAATTTGATCCAAATTCCTAAGCGCTTTAAATTGTAGAGTCATGTGACAAAATAAGAAAAAATTGGGTGAGAGTGATGCCTCAGAGTGTATTGGTACTTGAAATTGTTGTGAAAAGGAGTGTCTATCATAGATGTGTTTTATAAAAAAAAAAAGAAAAAAAAACAGAAATAGAAAAAAATAAAATAAGTTGTATATTCTCATCTTTGTGTTTATAATTGAATAACAAAATAGGTGAAAAGGGGTGTTAGATGAAAAGAAAGGTAGAAGGGTTGTTTAAAAGAGAGTGTTAATGGCATAATGTAGTGTATTAAAGCGCTTAGGGAACATAGTCACTATTTCTGGCCAAAATAGTCCTACCTGTCCCTTAGCCTACATTACAACCTATAAAGACCTACTTGATCCTAAGCTTAGCATTCTGATATTAGTGGAGCATTACACTAAGGGCAAGCCTATGGTCATCATTTGCAACATATGAATTCTTTGTGAGAGTGAGAGCAAGGAGAATCTTGTACCCATGTTTCGAAAAATGCAAAACTTATGAGTGATTATGGGTGATATCTTGTGTGAGACACACATGGTTGATGATTGTTGGGTAGTGTTATATGATTCTTTGTGACTTAACTTGTGGATACGAATTAACCATCATCACAAGTCTATGTTGGAGGTTGAATTGTTTCTAGTAGTGAACAAGAAAACTACTCTTTGTTAATAATTGTCGTGCCTGTCTTGTTGAACATTTTATGTTATTGCTGTGATATTCTAAGTAGATGATTGCATGGACGTAATATTTTGTTCGAGGACGAACAAAGCTTTAAGTGTGGGGTGTTGATGATAGGCATATTTACACGCCTAAAGCACCATAATTTACCCATATTTTAGCTAAGTTTTAAGGACAAAATATATAATTCCTGCATTTTTAGTCCATTTTCCTGTAAGTGAGCTAACCAACGTGATTAGCATGTTTTCAGGTATTAATGATGAAGATTTCAGCACTTTGTGGACCTTTTGGTAGCAAGGGAAACTTCACATAAGAGGGAAGGCAACTTTTGGAAGCTTATGGATTGAAAGTGATGCATGGAGAACTTGTCCCGAGCAAAAACAGTATGTCTAAAGACTTGGGGATCAGCAGTAACTTAGTAGGAATAGGACAAGGATGTTATAAAAACCCTATTTTGCTGAATTTTTTAGCATTCAAGCTTTTCATTATTCGATATTCTATTTTTTTATTTTCATTCGACTTTTACAGAGAAAAAATGCAAAAGCTACGAGGAACGGTTTGAGGAGCTCAACGTGATTTCCTTTAGACGCCAAAATCTATCCCCATCGTGAGATTATTCTAGCTTTGGTACGATGATGATGTCTATTGTGATTTCCGTTGTAATCATGAGTAGCTAAACTTCTCTGTTAGGGTTATGGAAGACTTATGATATACTATCTATTACTATGAGTTTGTGAATTCTTGATACGTATGCTACTTATATCATTACTCTCTTCATCTTAATTACATTCTTGTGGTTGCAAACATATAGAATACGCCATTATAGCATTAACTTGTTCGAGAGAAAAGTTACATGTTTGGAAAAGAGAGTATGACATGGAAATAGGGCTACCAACCCCTATTTACACGTTAGTGCCGTAACTGGGTTAACTTCTTGGAGAATTTGTACCATTAGTTATACACTTTAAGCTCGAGAGAGTTAAAGTGAAATAATCCTTGATGGTTTAGAAACACTAGGATTTACCATTAGAATACAAATATCTCTAAGTGCATGCATGTCTGAATTCCGCATTACTCATAGTTAATAGATACGTAGAATTCATAAGGTGGACATAACCCTAACTTACAATTCTCATTGATTAAAATCTTACTAAACAAAGCATTCCGCTTTTACTTTGCTATTTTGATACTTTTTATTCACGCCTAAACCATCCCCCATTTCTGTAGAACTTTCGACCAACAGTCTGCTAACAATTGTAACACTTAGTTACCAAGTATTCCTTGTGGGATTCGACACCCAACCCAGTTGGGTTCTATATTTGACAGCGACCGCTTACACTATTACGAGAGCTGTAGTTTTGGCGTTATCAACAACCGACCAACCTTGATCTTCTAAGAAGGGTTCGAGTGTGAGTATACCTGTCGATACCTGAAAGATGGTGAACTATGCTTGAGCGGGGCGAAGCCAGAGGAAACTCTGGTGGAGGCCCGTAGCGATACTGACGTGCAAATCGTTTGTCTGACTTGGGTATAGGTGTGAAAGACTAATCGAACCGTCTAGTAGCTGGTTCCCTCTGATGTTTTCCTCAGGATAGCTGGAGCTCGCATTAGAGTTCTATCGGGTAAAGCCAATGATTAGAGGCCTCGGGGGTGCAACGCCCTCGACCTATTCTCAAACTTTAGATAGGTAGGACAACGCGACTTCTTTGTTGAGATGCTCCACGGAATGAAGAGCTCCAAGTGGGCCATTTTTTATAAGAAGAACTGGTGATGCGGGATGAAACGAAAGCCAGGTTACGGTGCCAAACTGCGCACTAACCTACATCCCACAAAGGGTGTTGGTCAATTAAGACAGCTGAACGGTGGTCATGGAAGTCAAAATCCACTAAGGAGTGTGTAAAAACTCACCTGCTAAATCAACTAGCCCCGAAAATGGATGGTGCTTAAGCACACAACATACACCCGACCGTCGGGGCAAGTGCCAGGCCCCGATGAGTAGGAGGGCACGACGGTCTCTGCAAAACCTTAGGCGCGAGCCCGAGTGGAGCGGCCGTCGGTGCATATCTTGGTGGTAGTACGAAATATTCAATTGAGAACTTTGAAGGCCGAAGAGGGGGAAGGTTCCATGTGAACGACATTTGCACATGGGTTAGTCGATCCTAAGGGTCGGGGGAACCCCGACAGATAGCACATTTCGCGCGTACTCCGAAAGAGAATCAGGTTAAAATTCCTGAACCGGGATGTGGCGGTCGACAGCAACGTTAGGAAGTCCGAAGACGTCAGCGGGAGCCTTGGGAAGAGTTATCTTTTTTATTTAACAGCCTTCCCACCCTGGAAACGACTCAGTCGGAGGTAGGGTCCAGTGGCTGGAAGAGCCCCGCACGTCGCGTGGTGTTCGGTGCGCTCCCAGCGACCCTTGAAAATCTGAAGGACCGAATGCCGTCCATTCCCAGTCGTACTCATAACCGCATCAGGTCTCCAAGGTGAACAACCTCTGGTCGATGGAACAATGTAGGCAAGGGACGTCGGCAAAATAGATCCGTAACTTGATTCTATGGGTGGTGCTTCATGGCCGTTCTTAGTTGGTGGAGCGATTTGTCTGGTTAATTCCATTAACGAAAAAGACCTCAACCTGCTAACTAGCTATGCAGAGGTATCCCTTCGCGGCCAGCTTCTTAGAGGTACTACGGCCTTTTAGGCCGTGGAAGTTTGAGGCAATAATAGGTCTGTGATGCCCTTAGATGTTCTGGGCCGCACGCCCGCTACACTGATGTATTAAATGAGTTTATAGCCTTGGCCGACAGGCCCAAGTAATCTTTGAAATTTCATAGTGATGGGGATAAATCATTGCAATTGTTGGACTTCAACGAGGAATTCCTAGTAAGTGCGAGTGATCAGCTCGCGTTGACTACGTCTCTGTCCTTTTACATACCGCCCGTCGCTCCTACCGATTGAATGATCTGATGAAATATTCGGATCACGGTGACGTGGGAGGTTCGTTGCCCGCGACATCGCGAGAAGTCCATTGAACCTTATCATTTAGAGGAAGGAGAAGTCTGCATACCTAATGCCTAGGCATTATTAAGTTTTATCGATCGCCTTTCGCCCCTTGTATTTCATGCGCGGGGTGAATCGAAAGGCCGCCATCATATCCCACGCCTTCCTCGCTTCGTCATGCGATGTCATGGTCCATGAGAGGCGGTCGGGATTCTCGTATGCGGTAGATGCTGTGGGCATGGGGTCTTCATCGACTCCTATCTTCCCTGTACGATGCTCCTTTCAAACGACGTTCGCGCTCGCTTTAAATTCGTCTGCGCCCTCACGGGCAGGCCGGGATCATGCGACGCCGACGTCGATGAGGAATGCTACCTAGTTGATCCTTCCAGTAGTCATATTCTTGTCTCAAACATTAAGCTATGCATGTGTAAGTATGAACAAATTCAGACTGTGAAACTGCGAATGGCTTATTAAATCAGTTATAGTTTGTTTAATGGTATCTACTACTCGGATAACCGTAGTAATTCTAGACCTAATACGTGCAACAAACCCCGACTTCTGGAAGGGATGTATTTATTAGTTAAAAGGATGACGCAGGCTCTGACCGTTGCTGCGATGATTCATGAATACTCGACGGATCGCACAACCATCATGCCAGCGATGTATCATTCAAATTTATGCCCTATCAACTTTCGATGGTAGGATAGTGGCCTACCATAGTGGTGAGGGTGATGGAGAATTAAGGTTCTATTCTAGAGAGGGAGCTTGAGAAACGGCTACCACATCCAAAGAAGGCAGCAGGCTCGCAAATTACCCAATCCTGACACGGGGAGGTAGTCACAATAAATAACAATACCGGGCTCA
>CM061548.1:419853404-419863404 GCA_030864215.1 Capsicum pubescens
TGGACTGAAAGTGATGCATGGAGAACTTGTCCCGGGAAAAAACAGCATTTCTAAAGACTTGGGGGATCAGAAGTAACTTAGTAGGATTAGGACCAGTATGCAGTAACCCAGTAGGACTAGGACAAGGATAAAAACCCTATTTCAGTAGGACTAGGACAAGGATGTTATAAAAACCCTATTTGCTGAATTTTTCAGCAAGCTTTTTATTATTCACTCATTCATTAATTCAAGTCTTTTTCATTCGACTTTTGCTCCTAATTCACGTTACAATATTCTGTAAGTCTAACACAGATAACTCGGCTCTCTTGAGAAGAACGGCTAAGGCAAAACGTTTGACAGCTTTTGACGCCATATCACTTTCATCGCCAAGATTATTCTAGGTTGTGGTATGACGATTATATCTATTGTGATTTCCGTTGCACTCATGAGTAGCTAAACTTCTCTGTTAGGGTTATGGAAGCCTTATGATATACTATCTATTGCTATGAGTTTGTGAATTCTTGATACGTATGCTGTTTATATCATTACTCTCTTCATCTTAATTGAATTCTTGTGGTTGCAAACATATAGAATACGCCAGTATAGCATTAACTTGTTCGAAAGAAAAGTTACATGTCTGGAAAAGAGAGAATGACAAGGAAATAGGGCTAGCAACCCCTGTTTAAAAGTTAGTGCCGTAACTGGATTAACCTCTTGGAGAATTCGTACCATTAGTATACGCTTTAAGCTCGAAAGAGTTAAAGTGATATAATCCTTGATGGTCGAAAGACACTAGGATTTACCATAGAATACGAATCTCTATAAGCGCATGCATGTCTGAATTCCACATAACTCATAGCCAATAGATACGTAAAACTCATAAGGTGGACATAACCCTAACTTACAATTCTCATTGATTAAAACCTACTACATATTCCGTTTTTTCTTTGTTACTTTGATACTCTTAATTCACGCTACAATTAAATCCCCCTTTTTTCCGTAGAATTTTTGATCAAAAGTCTACTAATCGTTGCATACTTAGTGACCAAGTATTCCCTGTGGGATTCGACACCCAACCCAGTTGGGTTCTATATTTGACATCGACCGCTTACACTCTTACGAGAGCTGTAGTTTGAGCGTTATCAAATTTTGGCGCCATTTTCGAGGAATACAGTTGTCAACTAAGTTTGTGATAGTTACTAGACCCTTTGGTCAAAGATTCTTGAATTTTACTTTTAGTTGTTGTTTTTGTTTTATTCAGGTTTGCTTGAGCGCATGCCAAACACTCGAAGTTCAGGTCAACCGTTATTACCAATCAATCCTGAACCACAACTTATTGGCAGAATGGATGCACAACATGACATTGAAAGAAGGGATGCTCAACAGGAGCAGGCTAGATTAGTTGCGTTGGCAGCTGCTCAAGTGCATCAACAAAATATTGATAGCCTAGGTCGGGCAACAAATCCTGATGATGAGGACCTGGGTGATGATGAGTTACTTAATCCACGACGTGCAGATGAGGTGGCAGCACCAATGCACATGAGAGATCGTCAAGCTAGAATGACACCTGAACGCCAAGCTGTGAAGGCCCCTTTTGATGATGATGATGACGATCTGGATAAAGCTGGTGCCACAGGGGCTATTAATCCTCCACCCTTGGCACCCGGAGCTAAGTTCAATATCACTAGCACCAATCATTCAGTTATTGCAACTCAAGGGGTTATTTGGTGGACTCGCAGGAGATGATCCGAATATGCAACTGATCAACTTTATTTCAACATGCAAGTCGTTTGACAATCCAGGAGTTGGGCAGAATGCAATTCGGCTGCGCTTATTTCCATTTTCTCTGTCTGGGGAGGCAACTCTATGGTTGAATGGGCTAACTCCTGATTCTATTACTAATTGGAGGCAACTGAAAGACGCTTTCCAAGAAAGATTCTTTCCGCCATCCAAGAGAGCCCAATTACGGGATGAGATCAGCAATTTTCGACAGCTTCCAACTGAAGCTCTCCACAAAACATGGGAGAGGTTCAAGAAGAAGCTTATGCGGTGCCCAAACCATCATATGACGAATATCCACTTGATGGAAATATTATATAGGGCTTTGAACTCGGTGACAAAGCCAGTGGTTGATAATGCTGCAAGAGGGTCATTCTTGGACCTTACTTTTCTTGAGGCAAATGATATGCTTGATCGTATGACAAAGCAGAGTAGAGCTTGGCATACCAGGGATTCTGAGGTAGCAAGATCTACTGTATCTATTAGCTTGTCTTCAGAGCAGAGACGAAGACAAGAGGAACGTGACCAGGATATGGCTCACATAAAAACGCAGATGGATCTTCTTACCAAGCATTTATTATCAGGAAAGACCAAAAAAGTCAAGGCTGTGGTGTCACAGGGAAGAGATGGGTCAGATTTTGAGGAGGAAACAAACTATTTGAATAATCAGGGGAGTTTCCGATGCAATGCCCAAGGAAACCAAGGTCGGATCTATTATGATAAATCTGGATACAAGGACCGTGATCAAGGTAGTTGGAAGAATAAGACTGACAGGAGTGGCTTGTATATTCCTCCTGGAAATCGTGAGGCCGCGGCATCGGGTTCGGGGAAGATGTCTATGGAAGATATGATGGCAAAGCTGCTGAAAGGAGTGGAGGCAACTAATACGGGAGTGAATGAGGTGAAGAACGATTTGTCTTCAATAAATCAATTGGTTGACTCGCATTCTACTGCAATAAAGCAACTAGAGCAGCAATTGAGTCAACTTTCAGCGACATTAAATCAAAGAAAAGCTGGAACACTACCTAGGACACAGTGCAAAATCCAAGGAATGATGGATCATGTATGGCTATCACCACCCGAAGTGGTAAAGTATTGGAAAATCCATCCAAAGGAAAGCAGGTGGTTGATGATATAGAAGATAATGAGATCATTGCAGAACCAAAAGATGCTGAAGCAGCTGATGAGGTTGTTCGTGACGTCACCTCTCAACGTCCACAGCCTGAAAAGATCGCCGAACTGAAGCAAGATGAAAAGGAAGAGGTGGATAAAACTATTCCCCTTCCACCACCACCTTTTCCTCAGAGATTGAAGAAGAAAGATGATGATACGAGGTTCAATAAGTTTATGACTATGTTGAAGCAGCTAACTATTAATGTTCCTTTGGTCGAGGCACTGGAACAAATGCCTGGGTACGCAAAATTTATGAAGGATATTTTGACAAAGAAGCGGGCAGCAAGTTATGAGTTGACGGATACTATTCATCATTGCAGTGCAATCGCTACCAGATCACTAGTTTAGAAGAAGGCTGACCCCGGTGCCTTCAATATTCCTTGCACTGTCGGATCTTTGAATTTTGCCAAGGCATTATGCGATTTAGGAGCCAGCATCAATTTGATGCCGCTATCTATTTACAGAAAGTTGGGGTTGGGTGATCCTACTCCAACCAATATGAGGCTCGTGATGGTAGATAGGTCGGTAAAACGACCTGTTGGTATTTTATATGATGTATTGGTGAAGGTTTCTTCGTTCATCTTTTCGGCAGACTTTATTATTTTGGATTGCGAGGTGGATTCTGAAGTTCCCATAATCTTGGGATGCCCTTTCCTCGCAACTGGAAGTGTGCTTATCGACTTAAGAGCTAATGAGCTTTTATTTCGGATGAATGGCGAAGTAGTCCGCTTTGATGTATGCAAATCAATGAAGCAACCCAAAGATCTGAACGTGTTCTCAGTAGCTGATGTTTATTTTGACGATGAGAAAGAATTATCCGTAGAGGAGAAACTTATTGCTGACCCACTGGCGGCTGTGCTTATGAATATTGGGCGTGAGGATGCTGAAAATTATGAAGAAACTATTTATGCTCTAACAGGAATAGGGTTGTATCCTTATGCTCCCAAGAATCAGGACCTCGATCTCAAAAATCGGCCTACACCACCAGCTAAACCATCCATTGAAGAGCCACCAATATTAGAATTGAAGGAGTTACCCAGTCATCTAAAGTATGCATTCTTGGGAAGTGGAAACACCCTCCCGATTATTGTGGCGACTGACTTAGGTGAGCAGCAAGTTGCAGCTCTCATTGCTGTTCTAAGGAAATACATGAGAGCCATCGGTTGGACCATCGCTGATATTATTGGTATTCCGCCTGGGATATGTATGCACAAGATTCAGCTTGAAGAAAATTGCATACCCACTATTGAGCATCAAAGACGTTTGAATCCACCTATGCAAGAGGTGGTGAAGAAAGAAATTATTAAGTGGTTAGATGCAGGGGTAGTGTATCCAATCTCTGACAGTAAATGGGTAAGTTCGGTACAGTATGTGCCCAAGAAAGTGGGCATGACGGTAGTTGCAAATAAAAGGAATGAGCTAATTCCACTCAGACCTGTCACAGGGTAGAGATTATGCAATTTCTACCGGAAGCTGAATTCATGGACACTTAAGGATCACTTCCCAATGCCATTCATGGACCAAATGCTTGATCGATTGGCATGGAAAGGATGGTTTTGCTTCTTAGATGGTTATTCCGGCTATAATCAGATCTGTATTGCTCCCGAAGACCAAGAGAAGACAACGTTTACATGCCCATATGGTACGTTTGCCTTCAAACGTATGCCATTTGGGCTATGCAACGCACCCGCCACTTTTCAGCGTTGTATGATGTCCATTTTTTCTGATATGGTTGAAGACACCTTGGAGGTATTCATGGATAATTTTTCAGTTGTGGGTGAGTCGTTTGAATCGTGCTTGGCCAATCTAAGTATGGCGTTACAGAGATGTGTTGAATTCAACTTGGTGCTAAACTGGGAGAAGTGCCACTTTATGATTAAAGAAGGTATTGTTCTTGGGCATAAAATTTCCGAAAGAGGAATTGAGGTGGATCGAGGTAAAATTGAAGTCATCGAGAAACTACCACCTCCAACCTCTGTAAAGGGAGTTCGTAGTTTCCTCGGGCATGCAGGTTTTTATCGAAGGTTCATTAAAGACTTTTCCAAGATTGCTAGTCCGTTATGCAAGCTTTTGGAGAAGGATGCAAAGTTTGACTTCGGTGAAGATTGCTTGAAGGCATTCGAATGCCTCAAAGGGAAGCTAATTGAAGCTCCTATCATTGTAGCACCTGATTGGTCCCTACCATTTGAAGTTATGTGTGATGCAAGCGGAGTAGCTTTGGGTGCTGTACTTGGACAGAGAAGAGAAAAGTTATTTCATCCAATCTACTACGCGAGCAAGGTCTTGAACGGAGCCCAGAAGAACTATACTGTCACGGAACAAGAGCTTCTAGCAGTTGTTTATGCTTTTGAAAAGTTTCGTGCTTACCTGTTGGGAACCAAGGTGGTAGTTCATACAGACCACGCAGCTCTGAGATATTTAATGGCTAAGAAGGACGCAAAACTAAGGCTAATTCGATGGGTATTATTGCTGCAAGAATTTGATTTCGAGGTGAAAGATAGAAAAGGGTGCAAGAACCAAGTAGCTGATCATCTATCTAGACTTGAGACCGAGCATATAGTGCAGCCTGATCTTGAGATTGATGATGCATTCCCCGATGAAGAGATCCTAGCCACGATGATGGAAGAGTTACCATGGTATGCAGACTTTGCGAACTTCGTGGTAAGTAATGTGATGCCTGCGAATCTATCTTTTCATCAAAAGAGGAAGTTCATGCATGATGTAAGACACTACTTCTGGGATGAACCATATCTATTTCGACGATGTGCGGATGGTGTTATTAGGCTATGCATATCTCATATGGAGGTGCCTAGTATATTGGAAGCATGTCACGCTTCCCAAGTTGGGGGTCATCACGCAGGTGATCGGACAGCAAGGAAGGTATTGCAAAGCGGCTATTATTGGCCTTCGATATTTAGTGATGCCTATGAATTTGTGAGAAGATGTGACCAATGTCAGAGACAAGGCACGATTTCGAAGCACTATGAGATGCCCATGTCAAAAATTCTTGAAGTAGAGCTGTTTGATGTGTGGGGTATTGATTTCATGGGCCCATTCATAAATTCATTTAGGATGAAATATATCCTAGTTTCTGTCGACTATGTATCCAAATGGGTCAAAGCAGTAGCGCTGGCCGATAATGAAGGAAAGCGTGTTGTAGCATTCTTGAAGAGAAATATCTTCTCTCGTTTTGGGGTACCACGTACCATCATAAGCGATGGAGGATCACACTTTTGCAACAAGTGTTTCAAATCCGTGTTGGTGAAATATGGGGTCAAGCAACATAAGGTAGTCACGCCTTATCATCCATAAACTAGTAGACAGGTAGAGGTTTCTAATCGAGAGATCAAGCATATCCTTGCTAAGACTGTAAACACTAATAGGAAAGATTGGTCTCGGAAGCTGGACGATGCACTATGGGCTTATAGGACTGCATTCAAAACGCCGATTGGCATGTCCCCGTACCAACTAGTTTATGGGAAAGCTTGTCACTTGCCCATTGAGCTCGAGCATAAAACATTATGGGCGTTGAAGCGACTGAATTTGAATTGGGATGATGCCATGAATATGAGATTGGAGCAGCTGAATGAGATGGATGAATTCCGTCTACATGCATATGAAAGATTAGACTTCTACAAGGAGCGGATGAAAAAGTATCATGATCAACGGATTGTTCAACGAAACTTTCAAAAAGGTGATATGGTACTTCTTTTCAATTCCAGACTGAAGATATTCCCAGGTAAGTTAAGGTCCAAATGGTCTGGTCCATACAAAATTAGCCAAGTCTACTCGTCTGGAGTAGTTGAGCTAGAAGACAATAATGATGTTATCTTTAAGGTGAATGGCCAACGAGTAAAACCATATATCGGTCCTCTTGACTCTATAAAATGCATGGCCACCATCTATCTCGATGAAATCTAAGTACTCGAGGTAACTATGTCGTGCCGCGACAATAAATCAAGTGCTTGGTGGGAGGCAACCCATCGTTTTTAATTGTTTTTGTTGTTTTTGTTTTCCTAGGATTTTGTCGAGCCACGACCAAAACTAAGACGCTTGATGGGAGGCAACCCATCGTTCTAATCGTGTTTGTTGTTTTTGAATAAGTGTAGGTGCAAGAGGTGTAAAGGAGGAAATTGGTTTCAAATTTTGAGTTGGAAGTATTTCATGTTGAAGGTGGTAAGTTGGGAATGAAGAAGCAAAAGGCTATGAGTTAGGCATTGCCTATGAAAATCTAGGCAACGAACAAGGAAAGGCCTATGCTATGGCCTAAGATCTCTTAATGTAGAATGCCATAGCATAGGCGCCGCCTATGCAAAAGCCTTTTGTCTCTGAATCTAGAATGCCATGTCATAGGCGCCACCTATGCCTAACAATGCCATAGCATAGGCGTTGCCTATGCTCAACTAGGCTTTGCAAAAGGCGCTGCCTATGCCAAGCATAGCCAAAGCATTAGGCGCAGCCTATGCTCACTTTTTGGTCTCCTAATCCGATTCTAAACGGGTCAAAACCCGACCCAAGCTTGTCCTATAAATAGAACCTTAGTCTTAGAACAAAATTTCATTGCAAACTCAACCTAAGTGCCGCCTACCTCTCCAAAATCTCTCAAAAATTTTCTTTTTGCTCTTTTAACTTTGCAAGAACATCTTCCGAGGCCATCAACCACCCATGTTTTAGCTAAGTTTTGAGGATAAAATACATAATTCTTGCACTTTTAGTCTATTTTTAGTTAAGTGAGTTGACCTATGTGATTAGCATGCTTTTCAGGTACTAATAAGGAAGATTACAGCACTTTGGGGACCTGTGGACAGCAAAGAAAACTTCACATAAAAAGGAAAACAGCTTTTGGACTGAATGTGATGTATGGGAACTTTTTCCCTGGCAAACACAATATTTTTAAATAGTTAAGGATGCAGTAGCAATTTATTAGAGAAGGATGTTATTAAAAGCCTTATTGCTGAATTTTTAAGGATTATTGACATTCTGTATTTTTTTTGAAAACAAGAGAAAACGGCTTAGCTTGAGGAGAGAGAGAGAGAAACGTTTTTCTCTCTTATTTTCTCTATTCATCTTCTCCACCAAGATCGTTCTAAGTTTTGGTATGATGAATATTTCTATTGTGATTTCCGTTTTATTCATGAGTAGCTAAGTTTATTTGTTAGGGTTATGGAAACCTTGTAGTATACTCTCTATTGCTATGGGTTTTTGAATTTATGATGTGTTAATCCACTTATATCATTACTCTCTTTGTTTTGATTGAATTATCGTGGTTGCAAACATAGGGAATGTGCCATTATAGAAATAACTTGTTCGATAGAAAAGTTACTGTTTGGAAAAGAGAGTGTGACAAGAAAATAGGGTTTCCAACCTCTATTTTACACGTTAATGCCTTAGCAGGATTAACTACTTGGAGAGTTCGTATGATTGGTTGTACACTTTGGATTCAAGAGAACTAAGGTGAATAAATCCTTGATGGTTGAGAAACACTTGGATTTAGAATTAGAATACATCTCTCTATAAGTGCATGCATGTATAAATCCTTATTACTCATAGTTAATAGAGAAATAGAAGCTACAAGGTGGACATAACCCTAACTTGTCATTCTCTGTGATCAAATATTATTACACATATCATCTCATTGTTACACCGATAATATTATTATGCACTTAAACTGAAACCCCCTTTACTTTGGAACCTTCGATCAACAGTCTAATAATAATCACAATACTTAGTGATCATAGTATTCCCTGTGGGATTCGACACCCAACCCAGTTGGGTTCTATATTTGACAGCGACCGCTTGCACTTTCTAACGAGAGTTGTAATTTGGGCGTATCAAATAGCCTCTGGTCGATGGAACAATGTAGGCAAGGGATGTCGGCAAAATGGATCCGTAACTTGATTCTATGGGTGGTGGTTCATGGCCGTTCTTAGTTGGTGGAGCGATTTGTCTGGTTAATTCCGTTAACGAACAATACCTCAACCTACAAACTAGTTATGCGGAGGTATCCCTTCGCGGCCAGCTTCTTTGAGGTACTACGGCCTTTTAGGCCGCGGAAGTTTGAGGCAATAACAGGACTGTGATGCCCTTAGATGTTCTGGGCCGCACGCCCGCTATACTAATGTATTCAACGAGTTTATATCCTTGGACGACAGGCCCAAGTAATCTTTGAAATTTCATAGTGATGGGGATAGATCATTGCAATTGTTGGTCTTCAACGAGGACTTCCAAGTAAGTGCGAGTGATCAGCTCGCGTCGACTACGTCTCTGTCCTTTGTACACACCGCCCGTCGCTCCTACCGATTGAATGATCCAATTAAATGTTTGGATCACGGTGACGTGGGTGGTTCATTGCCCGCGACGTCGCGAGAAGTCCATTGAACCTTATCATTTAGAGGAATGAGAAGTCGTAACAAGGTTTCTGTAGGTGAACCTGCAGAAGGATCATTGTCGAAACCTGCACAGCAAAATGACCCGCGAACGTGTTTAACAACTGGGGAGTCTGCGCGGGCGGGGTGCTCCAACACTCCGCACGAGCGCCTCCCCCTCATCCTCGGCGCGCGAACCCTAGAAAGCACGTGCATCGGGCAAATAACAAACCCCGGCGTGGAAATAGCTACGGAATACTTAAATCGATAGCCTGCCCCTCTCGCCCCATCCGCGGCGTGCGTCGGGAGGACCTGTGCTTCATTTGTCCACAAAAACGACTCTCGACAATGGATATATAGGCTCTCGCATCGATGAAGACAGTAGCAAAATGCGATACTAGGTGTGAATTGTAGAATCCCGTGAATCATTGAGTCTTTGAACGAAAGTTGTGCCCGAAGATATTAGGCTGATGGCACGTCTTCCTGGGCATCACGCATCGCGTCTCCCCCTCGGATCGCGCCTGAATCATGGGGTGCGCTATCGTCGCGGAGCAGATACTATCCTCCCATGCACCTCGAGATCGCGGCTGGCCTAAATGCAAGTCAATGTCGACGGATGTCGCGGCAGGTGGTGGTTGTAACTCAACTCTCTTTGTTGTCGCGTCTACAGACCGTCGCACGTTCGAACTCCAGGACCCTTTCGC
>CM061548.1:419868404-419893404 GCA_030864215.1 Capsicum pubescens
GGACATAAACCTAACTTATCAATCTCTGTGATTAAATCTTACTACGCAAATCATTCCATTGTTACTTTGAAAATATTAGTTCACACCTAAACCAAACCCCCCTTTTTCCTTGGAATTTTTGACCAACAGTCTACTAATAATTGCAACACTTAGTGACCAGAGTATTCCCTGTGGGAATAGACACCCAACCTAGTTGGGTCTATATTTGACAGCGACCACTTACACTTTCTAACGAGAGCTGTAATTTGGGCGTATCAAATTTTGGCGCCGTTGCCGGGGAATACGGTTGTCAACTATGTTTGTGATAGTTAATAGACCCTTTGGTCAAAGATTCTCGAATTTTACTTTTTGTTTGTTGTTTTTGTTTTTTTCAGGTTTATTGGAGTGCATGCCAAATACACAAAGTTCTGGTCAACCGTTATTACCTATAAATCCTGAACCACATCTTATTGGCAGAATGGATGCGCAACGAAACCTTGAACGGATGGCTGCTCAACAGGAGCAGGAAAGATTAGCTGCATTGGTAGCTGCTCAAGTGCATCAACAAAATATTGATAACCCAGGTCGGGCAACAAATCTTGATGAAGAGGACCTGGGTGATGATGAGTTATTAAATCCAAGGCGTGCTGGTGAGGTGGCAGCACCTGTGAACAGGAGAGATCATCAAGCTAGAATGAGACCTGAATGCTGAGTTGTGCAGGCCCCTTTCGATGATGATGATGACAATTTGGATGGGGCTGGTGCCACAGGGGCTATTATTCCTCCACCCTTGGCACCCGGAACCAAGTTCAATATCACCAGTACCATGATCCAGCTATTACAACTCAAAGGGTTATTTGGTGGACTTGCAGGCGATGATCCGAATATGCATCTAATTAATTTTATCTCAACATGCAAATCATTTGATAATCCAGGGGTTGGACAGAATGCGATCCGGCTGCGCTTATTTCCATTGTCTTTATCTGGAGAGGCAACTCTATGGTTAAATGGGGTAACTCCTGACTCTATTACCAATTGGAGGAAACTGAAAGACGCTTTCCTAGAAAGATTCTTTCCGCCATCCAAGAGGGCACAATTGAGAGATGAGATAAGCAATTTCAGACAGCTTCCAACTGAAGCTCTCTACGAAACATGGGAGAGGTTCAAGAAGAAGCTTAAGCGATGCCCAAATCATCAGATGACCAATGTCCACTTGATGGAAATATTATATAGGGCTTTGAACTCGGTGACTAAGCCAGTGGTTGATAATGCTGCAGGTGGGTCATTCATGGACCATACTTTTATTGAGGCTGGTGATATGATGGATCGTATGACAAAGCAGAGTAGAGTTTGACATACCAGGGATTCTGAGGTAGCAAGCTCTACGGTATCTACTGGCATGACAGCAGAACAGAGGCGAAGAGAAGAGGAACGTGACCAAGATATGACTCACATGAAAATGCAGATGAACCTTCTTACCAAACATTTATTATCAGGGAAGACAGAAAAGGTCAAGGATATTGTATCACAAGGTAGAGATAAATCCGATTCTGAGGAGGAAGCGAATTATTTGAATAATCAGGGGGGTTTCCGAGGCAATGCCCAAGGAAACCAATGTCGGAACTATTATAAAAAATCGGAATTCAAGAGTAAGACTGACAGGAGTGGTTTGTATGTCCCTCCTGGAAATCGTGAAGCTGTTGCAACTAGTTCTGGGAAGATGTCCATGGAGGACATGATGGCCAAGCTTTTGAAAGGAGTGGAGGCAACCAACACGGGACTAGCTGAGCTAAAAAATGATTTGTCCTCAATAAATCAATTGGTTGACTCGCATTCCACTGCAATAAAACAGCTGGAACAACAAATGAGTCAACTATCAGTGGCATTCAATCAAAGAAAAGCTGGCACTTTACCTAGTAACACTGTGCAAAATCCACGAAATGATGGATCATGTATGGCTATTACTACCAGGAGTGGTAAGATGTTGGAAAATCCATCCAAAGGCAAGCAGGTGGTTGATAATACAGAAGAGAATGTTATTGAAGCAGATTGTGATGATTCTGTAGAAGCTGAAAATCAGAATGAGAACATTCATGACACTACACCTAGATGTCACCAGCCTAAAAAGATTGATAATCAGAAGAAAAACCAAAAGGAAGTGGTGGAAAAGACTCTTCCAAATCCACCACCACCTTTTCCTCAGAGACTGAAGAAGAAGGCTGATGACACCAGGTTTAGTAAATTCATGACCATGCTGAAGCAGCTGACTATTAATGTGCCTTTGGTGGAGGCACTAGAGCAGATGCCAGGGTACGCCAAATTCATGAAGGACCTTTTGACAAAGAAAAAGGCTGCAAGTTATGAACTGGCAGATAATGTTCATCATTGCAGTGAAATTTCCACGAGATCTTTAGTACAGAAAAAGGTGGATCCTAGTGCTTTTACTATTCCTTGCACGGTTGGATCCTTGGATTTTGCTAAGGCATTGTGCTATTTGGGGGGCTAGTATCAATTTGATGCCGCTATCTATTTATAAACAGTTGGGGTTGGGCGATCCTACACCAACCAATATGCGACTCGTGATGGCAGATAGGTCGGTAAAATGACCTATTGGTATCTTACATGATGTATTAGTGAAGGTTTCTACCTTCATTTTTCCTGCAGACTTTGTTATTTTGGATTGCGAGGTGGATTTTGAGGTGCCCATAATCTTGGGTCGACCTTTCCTCGCAACAGGAAGTGTGCTTATTGATTTACGAGCAAATGAGCTTTTATTTCAGATGAATGACGAAGTGGTACGTTTTGATGTAAACAAATCAATGAAGCAACCCAAAGATATGAATGTGTTCTCTATAGCTGATGTTCATTATGAGGATGAGAAGGAATTATCTTTAGAGAAGCAGCTTACTGTTGAGCCATTGGCTACTGTACTTTTGAACTTTGAGCATGAGGATGTTGAAGAGAACGAAGAAACTATCCGTGCTTTGACAGGAATGGGGTCGTATTCATATGACCCCAAGAAGCTGGACCTTGACCTTAAGAATCTACCCTCACCACCGGCGAAGCCACCAGATATCTTGATGAAGTCTGAGTAATCAAGATAACTATGTCGTGCCGCGATAATAAATCAAGCGCTACATGGGAGGCAACCCATCATTAGGAGTTTGTTTCGTTAGGATTTTGTTTTTGATAAATAAAAGTTCAAAAAGAAGAGTCGAGCCACGACTAAAACTAAGGCGCTCAGTGGGAGGCAACCCATCCTTCTAATCATTTTTGTTGTTTTTGATTAAGTGTAGGTGCAAGATATACAAAGGAAGAGATTAGTCTCAAATTTTGATTTGAAAGTGACCCATGATAAAGGTGGTAAGTGAGGAATGATGGATCAAAGGCTATAGGTTAGGCATTGCCTATGCCAATCTAGGCAACCGACAAGGCAATGCCTATGCCATTGCCTATGCTCACTGCCTCACATAGGCAATGGACAAGGCAAGGCCTATACCAATGTAGGCAATGCTATAGGCGCTGCCTATGCCATTGCCTATGCTTACTACCTCACATAGGCAATGCCATAGGCGCCGCCTATGCCTATCTAGGCATTGCTAAAGGCGCCGTCTATGCTAAGCATAGGCAAAGCATTAGGCGCCGCCTACTTATCCTTTTTTACCTCCTAACCCGATTGTACATGGATCAAACCCGACCCATAGATTAGCCTTTAAATAGATCCTCAGCCTTAGAACACAATTTGGAGGAACCTCTCGATGATGACGTGCCGACTGACGATGATCACCGACTGCCAGACTCAGATGTGGAGGACAACTCTGATGAAGATGACTCTGTTGATGATTCCGACGCAGGGGGTATGACCCCAAACATAGAAGAGGAGTCCGACTAATTAGGTTTTTCTTATTTATTTCCATTGAGGATAGTGTGTCCCGTCTAAGTGTGGGGTGCGGGTATATGTCTGCTGTATTGTATTTCTTTGCCTATATTTATTCTTGTTTGTTTGAATTAGTAGTTAGTTAGTTAGTTGTAATTAGTTAGTAGATTTTAGATGTTGCATGAAATTGTTCTGATAGATGGCATGGTATTATAACAAGAGTTTGTTCTAAATCATTGCTATTAAGATGCTTAGGCTCTAAGTTGTGATTCACTGTGTGATAAATTGTTGTGGTTTAATTCATTCACCTGTTGGGTCAAGAATCTATAATGCCCCCAATGATGTTGACCATGTGCCTTGTGTGTGTGAGGTTATTGTATATTCTTTGTTGTGGCTGATGCTAGAACTTGCCTGGTGTATGTGTGAAGCAAAATAAAGAATGTGAGTTTAGGAGATGATTTAGGCATTTCTTTGGCAGCCTGAAATTGTTTACCTTTTTAGTTTACCTACCTTTATACATTGTCCTAGTGAACCCCCTTTGAGCCTTTAGCTATTTTCTTTGGCAGCCTCATATGTAGCCTATTCTTTTTTTTGAAGACCATAATTTGATCCAAACTCCTAAGCACTTTAAATTTTAGAATCATGTGTAAAAATAAGAGGAGAATGGTGAAAGTGATGCCTTAGGGTGTATTGGTACTTAAAAATGTTGTGAAAAAGAGTGGCTATTATAGAGATGCTTGCTTAATATAAAAAATAAATAAAAATAAATTAGAAAAACAAAAAGATAATTATGTTGATGATTGAATAAAAAAATGGGTGAAAAGGGGTTGGTAGATGAAAGAGAGGTAAATTGGTTGTTAAAAGATAGTGTAAATGACATACTGTAATGTATTGAAGCGCTTAGGGAACATAGTCACTATTTCTGGCCAAAATAGTCTTACCTGTCCCTTAGCCTACATTACAACCTGTAAAGACCTATTTGATCCTAAGCTTAGCATTCTGATATTAGTGGAGCATTACACTAAGGGCAAGCCTATGGTCATCAGTTGCAATATAAGAATTCCTTGTGAGAGTGAGCGTAAGGAAAATCTTATACCCATGTTTCGAAAAATGCAAAAATATGAGTGTTTATGGGTGATATCTTTTATGAGCACACATGGTTGATGATTGTTGGGTGGTTTTATATGATTCTTTGTGGCTTAACTTGTGTATAACGAATTGAACACCCTAATGAGTCTATGTTGGAGGCTGAGTTGTTTCTAGTAATGATCAAGAAACCTACTCTTTGTTAATAATTGTCGTGCATGTCTTGTTGAAAATTTTGTGTTGCTATTGTGAAATTCTAGTTAGGTGTTTGCATGGATGTAATATTTTGTTTGAGGACAAACAAAGCTTTAAGTGTGGGGTGGTGATTTTGGGCGTATTTATACGTCTAAGCACCATAATTTACCCATGTTTTGGCTAAGTTTTGAGGATAAAATATATAATTCTTGCACTTTTAGTCCATTTTCCTTTAAGTGAGATGACCTATGTGATTAGCATGTTCTTCAGGTACTAATGATGAAGATTTCAGCACTTTGTGGACCTGTGGGCAGCAAAGGAAAACTTCACATAAGAGGGAAGGCAGCTTTTGGACTGAATGTGATGCATGGGAACTTTTTCCCGGGCAAACCCAGTATTTTTAAATACTTAAGGATGCAGTAGCAACTTAATAGATAAGGATGCTATTAAAAACCTTATTGCTGAATTTTTGAGCATCATTATCATTGGTTTATTATTGACAATTCACGTTGGGAGATTCGGTACTAGTTTTGAGAACAGAAAACAGCTCACTTAAGCAACGGAGAAAGAAAACACGTTTCATCTCCATAGCCGAGACTTCTCTAAGTTTTGGTATGATGATGATGTCTACTTTGATTTCCATTGTATTCATGAGTAGCTAAACTTATCTGTTAGGGTTATGGAAACCTTGTAAGATACTATCTATTACTGTGAGTTTGTGAATTCTTGATGTGTTATGCTACTTATATCATTACTCTCTTCGTTTTGATTGAATTCTTATAGTTGCAAACATAGAGAATAAGCCATTATAGCATTAACTTGTTCGAGAGAAAAGTTACATGTTTGGAAAAGAGAGTGTGACAAGGAAATAGGGTTTCCAACCTTTATTTACACGTTAATGCCTTAACCGGATTAACTTCTTGGAGAATTTGTACCATTTGTTATACATTTTAGGCTCGAGAGAGCTAAAGCGAAATAAATCCTTGATGGTTGAGAAACACTTGGATTTAGAATTAGAATACGATTCTCTATAAGTGCATGCATGTCTAAATTCCGTGTTACTCATAGTTAATAGAGAAGTAGAACTTATAAGGTGGACATAACCCTAACTTATCAATCTCTGTGATTAAATCTTACAACGCAAATCGTTCCATTGTTACTTTGATAATATTAGTTCACGCCTAAACCAAACCCCCCTTTTTCCTTGGAATTTTCGACCTACAGTCTACTAATAATTGCAACACTTAGTGACCAGAGTATTCCCTGTGGGATTTGACACCCAACCCAGTTGGGTTCTATATTTGATAGCGACCACTTACACTTTCTAACGAGAGCTGTAATTTGGGCGTATCACCGTGGCACCATGGAACCAAGGCACTGTGGCACCATGGAACTGTGGCACCATGGCACCAAGACACCAAGGCACCGTGGCACCATGGCACCGTGGCACTATGGTACCAAGGAAGCAAGGCACCAAGGTATCAAGGCACCATGGCACCAAGGCACCGTGGCACCATGGAACCAAGGCACCATGGCACCATGGAACAAGGGCACCATGGCACCAAGGAACCAAGGCACCGTGGCACCATGGCACCAAGGCACCATGGCACCAAGGGGCCATGGCACCAAGGCACCACCGTACCAAAATCAAAAGAGCGTAAACCTACGTTCAATCATCCTAATATTTTCCTGACGTTCATACATCTTCCTCACTGTTGCATACTCATTTTTGTACATATCCGCTCTAATTATTTATTTTAAATATATTTCAATGTTACCTCATATGTTGTGATGGTTTTTGTAATGTTCCGTCGCCTTTTTTCAAACTTTTATTTAAGGTCCTTAAACTTAAATATTTTATATTGTTACGTTATTCGTACAAATATGCACTCAATTGTTGGTTTAAGGTTACATCATTCTAATATGCATATTTTGGGGTTGGTACTTATATGTTGCATTCAAAGCGATTTTCCTAATGTCCCCATGTTATTTTTATATTTTTTTTAATTTTTTATTTAATATCCTTAAATTTGAATATATTATACCGTTACGTTGTACGTACAAATCTGCACTCAATTGTTGGTTTAAGGTTAGTTCATGCGCTGGGAATATTTTCCTAATGTTTTTATATTTTTATAAATATTTTTTTAATTTTTGATTTACTTTTACTTAGTTTTTGAATTTTCATAAATGATATTTGAAAACAAATATTTCTCAACGAAAATTATCGTTTACAAATTACGCGACTTTTTTGTGAGTGCATAGGCTCTGTCTCACATCAAAACGTGCAATTCGGGTCCGCATATGTCTAGGATGATTCTCTTGCAAAATCATGTCTACTCCTGTCACTTGGATTGTTTTTTTTAAGCATATATAAGGGGGGTAGAGGTGTTGAAGGCACTTCAAGACGACTCTCGCTATTTGTCATAGACACTCAGTGGACATGTCGGCGTGTAGTGTGGGCACATGGCAACATGCATTGCTAGTCCATGCGGGTTGTCAGTTCCCCTGAAGCAACGTCAATCGCGTTTCATTGTGCGCTCGTGTCGGTTATCCGTGGAGTCATCCACGACGGGGTTTTTAGTGCTTGATTTCATATGAGGCAGTGCTTTTAAGTGTGTGGCGAGTCCTGGATGCTGCTTTCGAGGCAAGCTCCAGGACCTACACGCATGCGGCTGAGCTGAATCCCCGGCGAGCGCCGACGGCCGGCGTGGGCGGCGCCCGTGCATAAGAATCGGCATGCCTTTATCTTCTCTGCTCTCCCCAAGGGTGGGCTATCGTGTCAAGCGGTACTTGCTTAAGACTTGCAACGTCCGCATGGGCAGCAGCGCACGACATCTATTGTCGGGCGTTGGGGCCGAGGCTGGGTGTGCATCGATGGAGCATTTGGATGCACGGCGCGTGAGTTGTGTTCGCTATGTGCGGTTAGGTAGGATCTCTGCTTGAGCAGCGACTTCCTGAACCGCATGCCATCTCAGTCGTGGGGCAAACAGAATTTAGGCTTGCTCGAAGTCTGTTTCACGTGTTGCATACCTAATGCCTAGGCATTATCAAGTTTTATCTATCGCCTTTCGCCCGTCGCATTTCGTGTGCGGGGTGAATCAAAAGGCCGTCCTCGTGTCCCACGCCTTCCTCGCTTCGTCATGCCATGTCATGGTCTATGAGCGGCGGTCGGGATTCTCGAATGCGGTAGACACAGTCGGCATGGGGTCTTCATCGACTCCTAACTTCCCTGTACGATGCTCCTTGCAAACGACGGTCGCACTCGCCTTGAATCCGTCTGCGCCCTCACGGGCTGGCTGGGCTCATGCGACGCCGTAGTCTGTCAGGAATGCTACCTGGTTGATCCTACTAGTAGTCATATTCTTATCTCAAATATTAAGCCATGCATGTGTAAGTATGAACAAATTCAGACTGTGAAACTGCGAATGACTAATTAAATCAGTTATAGCTTGTTTGATGGTATCTACTACTCGGATAACCGTAGTAATTCTAGAGCTAATACGTGCAACAAACCCCGACTTCTGGGAGGGATGCATTTATTAGATAAAAGTTCGACGCGGGCTCTGCCCGTTGCTGCGATGATTCATGATAACTCTACGGATCTCACAGCCATCGTGCCGGCAATGCATCATTCAAATTTCTACCCTATCAACTTTCGATGGTAGGATAGTGGCCTACCATGGTGGTGATGGGTGATGGAGAATTAGGGTTCGATTCCAGAGAGGAAGCCTGAGAAACGGCTACCATATCCAAGAAAGGCAACCGGCGCGCAAATTACCAATTCCTGACACGAGGAGGTAGTGACAATAAATAACAATACCGGGCTCAATGAGTCTGGTAATTGGAATGAGTACAATCTGAATCCCTTAACGAGGATCCATTAGAGGGCAAGTCTGGTGCCAGCAGCCGCGGTAATTCCAGCTCCAATAGTGTATATTTAAGTTGTTGCAGTTATAAAGCTCGTAGTTGGACTTTGGGGTGGGCTGTTCGGTCCACCTATGGTGTGCACTGGTTGTCTCATCCCTTCTATTGGTGATGCGCTCCTGTCATTAACTGGAAGGGTCGTGCCTCCGGTGCTGTTACTTTGAAGAAATTAGAGTGCTCAAAGCAAACCTACGCTCTGTATACATTAGCATGGGACAACATTATAGGATTTCGGTCCTATTACGTTGGGCTTTGGGATCGGAGTAATGATTAACAGGGACAGTCGGGGAAATTCGTATTTCATAGTCAGAGGTGAAAGTCTTGGATTTATATAAGACAAACAACTGCGAAAGCATTTTCCAAGGATGCTTTCATAAATCAAGAAAAAAAGTTGGGGGCTCGAAGATGATCAGATATCGTCCTAGTCACAACCATAAACGATGCCGACCAGGGATCGGCGGATGTTGCTTTTAGGACTCCTCCGGCACCTTATGAGAAATCAAAGTTTTTGGGTTCCGGGGGGAGTATGGTCGCAAGGCTAAAACATAAAGGAATTGACGGAAGGGCACCACCAGGAGTGGAGCCTGCGGCTTAATTTGACTCAACATGGGGAAACTTACCAGGTCCATACATAGTAAGGATTGACAGACTGAGAGCACTTTCTTGATTCTATGGGTGGTGGTGCATGGCCATTCTTAGTTGGTGGAGTAATTTATCTAGTTAATTCCATTAATGAACGAGACCTCAGCCTGCTAACTAGCTATGCGGAGGTATCCCTTCGCGGCCAGCTTCTTAGAGGGACTACGACCTTTTAGGCCACAGAAGTTTGAGGTAATAATAGGTCGATGATGCCCTTAGATGTTCTGGGCCGCACGCACGCTACACTGATGTATTTAACGAGTTTATAGACTTGGCCAACAGGCCTGGGTAATCTTTGAAATTTCATCGTGATGGGGATAGATCATTGCAATTGTTTATCTTCAATGAGGAATTCTTAGTAAGCGCGAGTCATCAGCTCGCGTTGACTACATCCCTGCCCTTTGTACACACCGCCCGTCGCTCCTACCGACTGAATGATCCAGTAAAATGTTCGGATAGGGGCGATGTGGGCGGTTCGCTGCTCGCGACGTCACGAGAAGTCCATTGAACCTTATCATTTAGAGGAAGGAGAAGTCGTAACAAAGTTTCTGTAGGTGAACTTGCGGAAGGATCATTGTCCAAACCTGCACAGCAGAACAACCTACGAACATGTGTAACAACTGGGGAGTCCACACGGGTGGGTTTCTCCTGCACTCCGCACGAGTGCCTCCTCCTCGTCCTCGATGCGCGCATCCCTGCAAACACGTCCGTCGGGCGACTAACGAACCCCGGCGCGAAAATTGCCAAGGAATACTTAAATTGATAGCCTGCCCCTCGCGACTCATTCGCGGCGTGCGTTGGGGGTCCTGTACTTCTTTTTTCCACAAAAATGACTCTCAGCAACGGATATCTCGGCTCTCATTTTGATGAAGAACGCAGCGAAATGCGATACTTGGTGTGAATTGCAGAATCCCATGAACCATCGAGTCTTTGAACCCAAGTTATGCCCGAAGCCATTAGGCCGAGGGCACATCTTCTTGGGCATCACGCATCGCGTCGACTCCTCGCATCGTGCCTTAATCATGGGGCGCACTATCGTCGCGGGGCAGATACTAGCCTCCCGTGCACCTCGAGCTCGCGGATGGCCTAAATTTGAGTCCACATAGACGGACGTCGCAGTAAGTGGTGGTTGTAACTCAACTCTCTTTGTTATCGCGGCTGTAGTCTGTTGCGCGTCCGGACTCAGGAACCTTTGGCTCTTAAGCGCTCTGACAGCGATCCCAGGTAAGGCGTGATTACCCGCTGAGTTTAAGCATATTAATAAGCGGAGAAAAAGAAAATTACAAGGATTCCCTTACTAACGGTGAGTGAAACGTGAACAGCCCAGCCTTAGAATCGGGCGTCTTCGTCATCCGAATTATAGTCTGGAGAAGCGTCCTCAGCGGCGGACCGGGCCCAAGTCCCCTGGAAAGGGGCGTTAGAGAGGGTGAGAGCCCCATTATGCCTGGAACCTGTCGCACCATGAGGCGCTGTCTATGAGTTGGGTTGTTTGGGAGTGCAGCCCAAATCGGGCGGTGAATTCCATCCAAGGCTAAATACTAGCGTGAGACCGATAGCGAACAAGTACCGCGAGGGGGAGATGAAAAGGACTTTGAAAAGAGAGTTAATGAGTGCTTGAAATTATCGGGAGGGAAGTGGATGAGGGCCGACGATGCCCCCCGGTCGAGTGTGGAACTAAGACGAGCCGGTCTGCCGATCGACTCGGGGCATGGACCAGCGTAGATTGGGGGGCGTCCAAATGACGGGATCTCGATATGCTCGTGGAAATCCCTCTCCTCGATTGTGGCAGGAAACACGTATCTACAGCGTGCTTCGGCATCTGCGCGCTCCGGACGCTGGCCTGTAGGCTCCCCATTCGACCCATCTTGAAACACGGAACAAGGAGTCTGACGTGTGTGTGAGTCAACGGGCGAGTAAACCCGTAAGGCGTGAGGAAGCTGATTAGTGGGATCTCTCCGAGGGGTGTACCGCCGACCGACCTTGATCTTCTGAGAAAGGTTTGAGTGTGAGCATACCTGTCGGGACCCGAAAGATGGTGAACTATGCCTGAGCGGGGCTAAGCAAGAGAAAACTCTGGTGGAGGCCCGCAACGATACTGACGTGCAAATCGTTCGCCTGACTTGGGTATAGGGGCAAAAGACTAATCGAACTTTCTAGTAGCTGGTTCCCTCTGAAGTTTCCCTCAAGATAGCTGGAGCTCGCGTGCGAGTTCTATCGGGTAAATCCAATGATTAGAGGCCTCGGGGGCATAACTCCCTCAACATATTCTAAAACTTTAAATAGGAAGGATGGCGCGGATGCTTTTTTGAGCCGCACCACGGAATCAAGAGCTCCAAGTGGGCCATTTTTGGTAAGCAGAACTGGCGATAAGGGATGAACCGAAAGTCAGGTTACGGTGCCAAACTGCGCGCTAATCGAGATCCCACAAAGGGTGTTGGTCGATTAAGACAACAGGACGGTGGTCATGGAAGTCGAAATCCACTAAGAAGTGTGTAACAACTCACCTGCCGAATGAACTAGCCCCGAAAATGGATGGAGCTTAAGCGCGCGACCTACACTCGACCGTTGGGGAAAGTGACAGGCCCCGATGAGTAGGAGGGCACGACGGTCGCTGCAAAACCTTAGGTGCGAGCCCGAGCGGAGTGACCATCGGTGAAGATCTTGGTGGTAGTAGCAAATATTCAAATGAGAAATTTGAAGGCCGAGGAGGGGAAACTTTCCATGTGAATGGCGCTTGCACATGGGTTAGTCGATCCTAAGGGTCGGGGGAACCCCGATAGATAGCGCGTTTCGTGCGTACTCCATAAGGGAATCGGGTTAAAATTCCTGAATCAGGATGTGGCGGTCGACGGAAACATTAGGAATTCTGGAGACGTCGGCGGGAGCCTCGGGAAAAGTTATCTTTTCTATTTAACAGCCTTCCTACCCTAGAATTGGCTCAGCCGGAGGTAGGGTCCAGCGGTTGGAAGCTCAGCGCACTTCGCGTGGTGTTCGGTTCGCTCCCGGCGGCCCTTGAAAATCCTGAGGACCGAATGCCGTCCACGCTCGATCGTACTCATAACTGCATCAGGTCTCCAAGGTGAACATCCTCTGGTCGATGGAACAATGTAGGTAAGGGAAGTCAGCAAAATGGATCCGTAACTTCGGGAAAAGGATTGTCTCTGAGGGCTGGGCTCGGTGTCCCAGTCCCTAACCCGTCGGCTATCGGTGGATTGCTCGAGCTGCTTCTGCAGCGAGAGCGGGTGGCCGCGTGCCGTCCGGGGAACGGACTGGGAACGGTTCCTTAGGGAGCCTTCCCCGTGCGTCGAACAGCCAACTCAGAACTGGTACGGACAAGGGGAATCCTACTGTTTAATTAAGATAAAGCACTGCGATGGTCCCAACGGATGTTCACGCAATGTGATTTCTTCCCAGTGCTCTGAATGTCAAAGTGAAGTGATTCAACCAAGCGTGGGTAAACGGCGGTAGTAACTATTACTCTCTTAAGTTAGCCAAATGACTTGTCATCTAATTAGTGATGCACATGAATGGATTAACGAGATTCCCACTGTCCCTGTCTACTATCTACCAAAACCACAACCAAATGAACGGGCTTGGCAGAATCAGCGGGGAAAGAAGACCCTATTGAGCTTGACTCTAGTCCGACTTTGTGAAATGACTTGAGAGGTGTATTATAAGTGGGAGATGAAAGGCGAAAGTTAAATACCACTACTTTTAACATTATTTTACTTATTCTGTGAATTGGAAGCGGGGCACTGCCCCTTGTTTTGGACCCAAGGCTCATTCTGCGGGCCGATCCGGGAGGAAGACATTGTCAGGTGGGGAGTTTGGTTGGGGCGGCACATATGTTAAAAGATAATGCATGTGTCCTAAGATGAGATCAACGAGAATAGAAATCTCGTATGGAAAATAAGGGTAAAATCTCATTTGATCTGATTTCCAGTACGAATACAAACCGTGAAAGCGTGGCCTAACGAACCTTTAGACATTCGAAATTAGAAGCTAGAGCTGTCAGAAAAGTTACCACTGGGATAACTGGCTTGTGGAAGCCAAGCGTTCATAACAACGTTGCTTTTTGATCCTTCGATGTCGGCTCTTCCTATCATTGTGAAGAAAAATTCACCAAGTGTTGGATTGTTCACCCACCAATAGGGAACGTGACCTGGGTTTAGACCGTCGTGAGACAGGTTAGTTTTATCCTACTGATGACAGTGTCGCAGTAGTAATTAAACCTAGTATGAGAGGAACTGTTGATTCACACAATTGGTCATCGTACTTAGTTGAAAAGCCAGTGGCACGAAGCTACCGTGTGCTGGATTATGACTGAACGCCTCTAAGTCAGAATCTGGGCTAGAAGCGATGCATGGACCCGCCGTCTTCTTGACGACCCGCAGTAGGGGCCTCGGCCTCCAGGAGCACGTGTCGTTGGCTAAGCCACAGCGACGGAAGGGTCATGGTGGCCTCTTTAAAGTACAATTTCCATCGAGCGGTGGGTAAAATCCTTTGCAGATAACTTAAATACGCGACGGGGAATTGTAAGTGGCAGAGTGTCCTTGCTACCACGATCCCCTAAGATTCAGCCCTTTGTCGCTCCGGTTCGTCCCTCCCCATCCAATCCAATCATTTTTCCGTCCATCTCTACAGAAGGTTTGTGCATCCGTCCTTGAAAAATCCCACTAAGTGTTGTGAGTTCACCTCATCCGAGTTAGCCTCTTGTTTTTCAAGTGTCGCATGCATTCCATTCCAAACAGTTAAGTATATGATATCAAGTGGCCTTTTGCGCAAAACAATGTCATCGCAACTATAGGTTTTCCTCTATGCGAAGTGCGGTTAAAGTGCTCAGTGATGCACAGAGAACAACATCGGTGCGTGGAGGCATGTCGTAATTAGAGGTTTTTGTGACCGTAGAGTGCAAAGCTAGAGGCATGTCCAATGAAAAACGTCGACGGACATATAGTGGCCTACCATGGTAGTGTCTTTGTCAAGTTGGATATCCGTGCACCGGCACCATCACCCCTAAATCACCATAGGCACAAGGAACCAATGCACCATGGCACCAAGGCACCGTGGCATCGTGCACCATGGCACCAAGTCACTATGGCACCATGGCACCGGGCACCATGGCACCATGAAGCAAGGCACCATGGCACCGTGGCACCATGGCATGAAGGATCGAAGACACCAAGGCACCGTGGCACCATGGCACCAAGGCCCCGTGGCTTCATGGCACCAAGGCCCGTGGCACCATGGCACTAAGGCAGCAAGGCACCAAGGCACCATGGCACCGTGGCACCATGGCACTAAGGCAGCAAGGCACCAAGGCACCAAGGCATCAAGGCACAATGGCACCAAGGCACCGTGGCACCATGGTACCAAGGCACCATGGCACCATGGAACCAAGGCACCATGGCACCGTGGAACCAAGGCACCAAGGCACTAAGGAGCCATGGCACCAAGGCACCACCGTGCCAAAATCAAATGAGCGTAAACCTACGTTCGATCATCCTAATATTTTCCTAATGTTCATCCATCTTCCTCACCGTTGCATACTCATTTTGTTACATATCCGCTCTAATTATTTATTTTAAATATATTTCAATGTTACCTCATATGTTGTGACGGTTTTAGTAATGTCCCGTCGCCTTTTTTTCAAACTTTTATTTAATATCCTTAAACTTAAATATTTTATATTGTTACGTTATTCGTACAAATATGCACTCAATTGTTGGTTTAAGATTACATCATTCTAATATGCATATTTTGGGGTTGTTACTTATCTGTTGCATTCTGTGCGATTTTCCTAATGTCCCCACGTTATTTTTATATTTTTTTCAATTTTTTATTTAATATCCTTAAATTTAAATATATTATACCGTTACGTTGTACGTACAAATCTGCACTCGATTGTTGGTTTAAGGTTAGTTCATGCGCTGGGAATATTTTCCTAATGTTTTCATATTTTTATAAATATTTTTTCAATTTTTGATTTACTTTTACTTAGTTTTTGAATTTTCATAAATGATATTTGAAAAAAAATATTTTCTTAACGAAAATTATCGTTTACAAATTACGAGACATTTTTGTGAGTGCATAAGCTCTGTCTCACATCAAAACGTGCAATTCGGGTCCGCATATGTCTAGGATGATTCTCTGGCAAAATAATGTCTACTCTTGTCACTTGGGTTGTTTTTTTTAGGCATATATAAGGGGGGTAGAGGTGTTGAAGGCACTTCAAGACGACTTTCGCTATTTGTCATAGGAACACAGTGGACATCTCAGCATGTAGTGTGGGCACATGGCAGCATGTATTGCTAGTCCATGCGGGTTGTCAGTTCCCGTGAAGCAACGTACATCGCGTTTCATTGTGCGCTCGTGTCGGTTATCCGTGGCGTCGTCCACAACGGGGCTGCTAGTTCTTGATTTCATATGAGGCGGTGCTTTTGTGCTTGCGGCGAGTCCTGGATGCTGCTCTCGAGGCAAGCTCCAGGAGTTGCACGCATGCGACTGAGACGAATCCACGGCGAGTGCCGGCAGCTGATAACGCTCAAACTACAGCTCTCGTAAGAGTGTAAGCGGTCGTCGTCAAATATAGAACCCAACTGGGTTAGGTGTCGAATCCCACAGAGAATACTTGGTCACTAAGTATTGCAACGATTATTAGACTATTGGTCGAAAATTCTATGGAAAGGGGGGATGGTTTAGGCGTGAAGTAAAAGTATCAAAATAGCAAAATAAAAACGGAATGCTTGGTAGGTTTTAATCAATGAGAGTTGTAAGTTAGGGTTATGTCCACCTTATGAGTTCTACGTATCTATTGGCTATGAGTTATGCGGAATTCAGACATGCATGCGCTTATAGAGATTCGTATTCTATGGTAAATCCTAGCGTCTTTCGACCATCAAGGATTATATCACTTTAACTCTTTCGAGCTTAAAGCGTATACTAATGGTACGAATTCTCCAAGAGGTTAATCCAGTTACGGCACTAACTTTTAAACAGGGTTTAGTAGACCTATTTCCTTGTCATTCTCTCTTTTCCAGATATGTAACTTTTCTTTCGAACAAGTTAATGCTATACTGGCGCATTCTAAATGTTTGGAACCACAAGAATTCAATTAAGATGAAGAGAGTAATGATATAAGCAGCATACGTATCAAGAATTCACAAACTCATAGCAACCGATAATATCTCATAAGGCTTCCATAACCCTAACAGAGAAGTTTAGCTACTCATGAGCGCAACGGAAATCACAATATATATAATCATCATACCACCACTTAGGATAGTCTTGGCGATGGAAGTGATAAACGTCAACTAGGGTTGGACGTTTTTTCTCCTTCCGTTCTTCTCAAGAGAGTCGTATTTCTCTGTTAAAACTTACAGAATATTGTAACGTGAAGTAGTAGCAAAAGTCGAATGGAAAATACTTGAATTAATGAGTGAATTGAATTGTAAGAGTTGAATGAATTATTCGAATGGAGAGAGATCATAATAAAAACTTCAGCAACATAAGGTATTTATAACACCCATATCCTATTCCTACTAGGCTACTGCGTACTTATCCTAATCCTACTAGGTTACTGCATCCTTATCCTAATCCTACTAAGTTACTGCTGATCCCCAAAGTCTTTAGAAATGCTGTTTTTTCCCGGGACAAGTTATCCATGCATCACTTTCAGTCCATAGGCGTCCAAACGCTGCTTTCCTTCTTTCGTGAAGCTTCCTTGGGCGTCAAGTTATCCATAAACTGCTGGAATCTTCATTGTTTATACCTGAAAACTTGCTAATCACATTTGTTAGCTCACTTACAGGAAAAAGGACTAAAAGTGCATGAATTATATATTTTGTTCTCAAAACTTAGCTAAAATATGGGTAAATTAAGGTGCTTTAGGCGTGTAAATACGCCTATCATCAACACCCCACACTTAAATCTTTGTTCGTCCTCGAACAATATATCATGTCCATATAAACATCTACTTAGGGTTTCACAGTAACAGCACAAAATATTCATCAAGACAGGCACAACAATTATTAACAAAGAGTAGTTTTCTAATCACTTCTAGAAAAAATTCAACCTCCAACATAGACTCGTGATGATGGTTAATTCGTATTCAAAAGTTAAGGCACAAAGAATCATACAAGACTACCCAAAACTCATCAACCATGTGTGTCTCACATAAGATATTACCCATAATCACTTACAAGTATTGCATTTTTCAGAACATGGGTATAAGATTATCCTTGCTCTCACTCTCACAAAGAATTCATATGTTGCAATTGATGACCATAGGCTTTCCCTTAGTGTAAAGCTCTACTAATATCAGAATGTTAAGCTTAGGATCAAATAGGTCTTTTACAGGTTATAATGTAGGCTAAGGGACGGGTAGGACTATTTTGGCCAGAAATAGTGACTATGTTCCTAAGCGCTTTAATACATCACATTATGCCATTAACACTCTCTTTTAATCAACCCTGCTACCTTTCTTTCATCTATCACCCCTTTTCACCTATTTTGCCATTCAAGCATAACTATATTTTTATTTAATCATAAACACAATTTATCTTTTTATTTTTCTATTTCTTTTTCTTTTCTTCTCTATAGCACACCTCTTATGATAGCCACTCTTTTTCATAACAAATTCAAGCACCAATACATTCTAAGGCTTCATTCTCACCCAATTTCCTCTTATTTTGTCACATGACTTTACAATTTAAAGCACTTAGGAATTTGGATCAAATTATGGTCTTGAAAAAAGATGGATTAGGCTTACATATGAGGCTGTCAAAGAAAATGGCTAAAGGCTCAAAGGGGTTGACTAGGATAATGTCCACGGGTAGGTAAAAAGAAGGTACACAAGTACAGGTTGCCAAAGAAATGCCTAAATCATCTCCTAAACTCACACTCTTTATTTCGCTTTACACACACACCAGGCAAGTTCTAGCATCAGCCACAAACACAGAATATACTATAACCTCACACACACAAGGCACATGGTCGACTTTATTGGGAGTAGTACAGACTCTTGACCCAACAGATGAATGAATTAAACCACACAATTATCACACGGTGAGTCACACTTAGAGCCTAAATGTCTCAATAGTAATGATTCTAGCATAAACTCTTGTCATAACACCATGCCGCCTATCAGAACAATTTCATGCATCAAAATCTAAAAAAAAATCTATGACTAATTAAAACAAACAAACAAAAATATGACAATAAATATAGGCAAAGAAGTACAGCATACGAATACCAACACCCCACACTTAGACGGGACTCACTGCCCTCAGTGGAAAATAAATACGGAAAACCTGATTAGTCTGACTCCTCTTCTATGTCTGGGGTCATACCCCCTGCGTCGGAATCATCATCAGAGTCGTCATCCTTAGAGTTTCCTCAAATTGTACCCCACTTGATCCAAAAGTGCGTTGAGGTATTTGTAGCGAGGAGGATTCAGCTTGCTCTTTTCTTCCTCTTTCCTAACCTTTCTGTGAGGTGGATACTTTATGTTTTTCTTGTCGTCCTTTTGAGGCCATTCTACCTGAGATCCTAATAGATTCATGTTAGCTTCATCTCAGAAGATTCAATTGATAAATAAATAGTAATGACACCACCCCACACTTAAGTTGTTGGCACAAACTAATTAAGTGAGTGATGTCGACTACTCAGACTTCATCGTCATACATTTGGGCGATATATTCCAACAATATGTTCAGCACAGTCATACTTTCATGTCATCTTAACTATCCTTTCCAACTCTATTTCATGTAATCTTGATCATACTTTTATGTTTAGATTAATGCACTTTTTGAACAAGACTACTACATAGAGATCGTATCAAGTTATGGCATAAAAATAATCACAACATTTCATGCTTGTATTCAATCATGATCTTTATCTCGATGAACGAGTCATTCAAACATTCAAGCATTCAATTTTGAAGATTATGCAATTAACTTCACCATGTCGACTCCGCAAAAAGTATGACAGTGTATACAATCAAATACAAGTCGGAACAAAATCAAGAACATCCTTACGTATTCTTTCACTCACTTAGTTGTATCACAACAAATCAACCATATTCAAATCACCATCACTACTTCAAGATTTAATAATTTATTATAGGCGTAGTAGTGTAGTACTTTACGGAATATAAAAGAAGAGCAAAGAAGTACTTACTTGGTTGATGGCCTCGGAAGATGTTCTTGCAAAGTTAAAAGAGAAAAAAGAAAATTTTTGAGTGATTTTGGAGAGGTAGGCAGCGCCTAGGTTGAAGTTGCAATGCATTTTTGTTCTAAGACTAAGGTTCTATTTATAGGACAAGCCTGGGTCGGGTTTTGACCCATTTGGAATCGGATTTGGAGACTAAAAGTGACCATAGGCGGCGCCTAATGCTTTGCCTATGCTTGGCATAGGCGGCGCCTTTTGCAAAGCCTTGTTAAGCATAAGCGGCGCCTATGCTATGGCATTGTTAGGCATAGGTGGCGCCTATGCCATGGCATACTAGATTCAGAGACAAAAGGCTTTTGCATAGGCGGCGCCTATGCTATGGCATTGTTGAGCATAGGCGGCGCCTATGCCATGGCATTGTAGAATCCGAGAGCTTAGGCCATAGCATAGGCCTTGCCTTGTTCGTGGCCTAGATTTACATAGGCCTTGCCTTGTTCTTTGCCTATATTTTCATAGGCAATGCCTAACCCATAGCCTTTTGCTTCTTCATTCCTAACTTACCACCTTCAACATGGAATACTTCCAAATCAAAATTTGAAACCAATCTCCTCCTTTACACCTCTTGCACCTACATTTACTCAAAAATAACAAGAACGATTAGAACGATGGGTTGCCTCCCATCAAGCGCCTTAGTTTTGGTCGTGGCTTGACAAAATCTTAAGAAAACAAAACAATTAAAAATGATGGGTTACCTCCCACCAAGCGTTTGATTTATTGTCGCGGCACGACATAGCTATCTCGATTACATAGACTTCATCGAGATAGATGGGGCATCATTTTTTGAATGGATTCAGACGACGCTGATGCTTACTTATAGGCATGCAATCTTCTTTGATATGACTCTTATGCATACATATCCCAGGAGGGATACCAATTATATCATCAATAGTCCAAGCCATAGCTCTCTTGTATCTCTTCAGAGCAGAGATGAGAGCCTCTACGTGCTGTTCACTTAAATCATCCGCCACACTCACCGGAAGTGTATTTCCATTTCCCAAGAACGCATATCTTAGATAATTGGGGAGCTCTTTCGATTCTAGCATTGGGGGCTCTTCAATGGAAGTCTTCGCTGTTGGTGACGGTTGATTCTTAAGATCAAGGTCCGTCTTCTTAGGAGTATGAGAATAGGACCCTATTTCTGTTAGAGCACACATAATTTCTTTATAATCTTCATCGTCCTCATGCTCAACATTCAGTAGCGCAGCAGACAATGGCTCAGAAGTAAGCTGTTTCTTTACAGATAATGCTTTCTTATCCTCATAATGAACATCAGCTATGGAGAACACATTCATATCGCTGGGATGCTTCATTGCTTTACATATATCAAAGCGGACCACTTCGTCATTCAACCGAAATAAAAGCTCATTAGCTCTCATGTCAATAAGCACACTTCCTGTTGCAAGGAAAGGACGTCCCAAGATTATGGGAACTTTAGAATCCACCTCAAAATCCAAAATCACAAAGTCTGCAGGAAAAATGAAGGTAGACACCTTCACCAACACATCATTCAAGATACCCACAGGTCATTTTACCGAGCTATCTGCCATCACGAGCCGCATATTGGTTGGTGTAGGGTCGCCCAACCCCAACTTTCTGTAGACGGATAGTGGCATCAAATTGATGCTAGCTTCCAAATCGCACAATGCCTTAGGCAAATTCATATATCCAACCGTGCAAGGAATAGTGAATGCACCAGGGTCTGCCTTCTTCTGTACTAAGGACCTTGTGGCAATTGCACTGCAATGATGAATATTATCTGCCGGCTCATAGCTTACTGCCCGCTTCTTTGTTAAAAGGTCCTTCATGAATTTAGCGTATCCAGGCATCTGCTCTAGCGCTTCCACCAAAGGAACATTAATAGTCAGCTGCTTCAACATAGTCATGAATTTACTGAACCTGGTATCATCATCTTTCTTCTTCATTCTCTACGGAAAAGGTGGTGGTGGAAGGGGAATTGTTTTCTCCACCACTTCCTTTTTATCTTGCTTCCAATTATCAACCTTTTCAGGAGTGTCGTTAGCCTTCTTCTTCAGTCTCTGAGGAAAAGGTGGTGGTGGAAGGGGAATAGTTTTCTCCACCACTTTCTTTTTACCTTGCTTCCAACTATCAATCTTTTCAGGTTGCAAACGTCTAGGGGTGACGTCATGAACACACTCTTCATCTTCTTCGGCCTCTTCATATTCTGCATCAATAACATTATCCGCTATATCATCAACCACCTGCTTGTCCTTGGATGGATTTTCCAACACTTTACCACTCCGGGTAGTAATAGCCATGCATGATCCGTCGTTCCTTGGGTTTTGCACCGTATCGCTGGGTAGTGTTCCAGCCTTTCTTTGGTTGAATGCCGCAGATAATTGACTTAATTGTTGCTCTAGTTGCTTTATTGCAGTAGAATGCGAGTCAACCAATTGATTTATTGAAGACAAATCGTTCTTCACCTCATTCACTCCCGTATTAGTTGCCTCAACTCCTTTCAGCAGCTTTGCCATCATATCTTCCATAGACATCTTCCCCGAACCAGATGTCATGGCCTCACGATTTCCAGGAGGAATATACAAACCACTCCTGTCAGTCTTATTCTTCCAACTACCTTGATAGCGGTCCTTGTATCCAGATTTATCATAATAGTTCTGACCTTGGTTTCCTTGGGCATTGCCTCGGAAACCCCTCTGATTATTCAAGTAGTTGGCTTCTTCCTCTGAATCGGATTCGTCTCTTCTTTTTGACGTAACTGCATTGACTTTTTCGATCTTCCCTGATAATAGATGCTTTGTAAGAAGATCCATCTGTGTTTTCATATGCTCCATATCTTGATCACGTTCCTCTTGTCTACGCCTCTTCTCTGCAGTCATGCCAACAGATACGGTAGAGCTTGCTACCTCAGAATCCCTGGTATGCCAAGCTCTACTATGCTTTGTCATACGATCTAGCATATCACTTGCCTCGAGAAAAGTAAGGTCCATGAATGACCCACCTGTAGCATTATCAACCACTGGCTTAGTCACTGAGTTCAAAGCCCTGTATAATATCTCCATCAAGTGGATGTTGGTCATCTGATGATTTGGGCACCGCATAAGCTTCTTCTTGAACCTCTCCCATGTTTCGTGGAGAGCTTCAGTTGGAAGATGTCGAAAATTGCTGATCTAATCTCTCAATTTTGCTCTCTTGGATGGCGGAAATAATCTTTCTAGGAAAGCGTCTTTCAGTTGCCTCCAATTAGTAATAGAATCAAGAGTCAGCCCATTCAACCATAGAGTTTCCTCCCCAGATAGAGACAATGGAAATAAGCGCAGCCGAATTGCATTCTGTCCAACGCCTGGATTGTAGAATGACTTGCATGTTGAGATGAAGTTGATCAGATGCATATTCGGATCATCGCCTGCAAGTCCACCAAATAATCCCTTAAGATGCAATAGTTGAATCATGGTGCTGGTGATATTGAACTTTGCTCCAGGTGCTAAGGGCGGAGGAATAATAGCTCCTGTAGCACCAGCTCCATCCAAATCGTCATCATCATCATCAAAAGGAGCCTGCACAGCTCGGCGGTCAGGTCTCATTCTAGCTTGACGATCTCTCCTATGCGTAGGTGCCGCCACTTCATCAGTATGCCTAGGATTCAGTAGATCCTCATCACCCAGGTCCTCATCATCAGGATTTGTTGCACGACCTGGGTTATCAATATTCTGTTGATGCACTTGAGCAGCTGCCAGTGCAGCTAGTCTAGCCTTCTCCTGTTGAGCCGCCCTTCTGTCAATGTCACGTTGTGCATCTATTCTGCCAATAAGTTGCGGTTCAAGGTTTATGGGTAATAATGGTTGACCAAAACTTTGAGTATTTGGCATGCACTGAACAAAACCTGTAGAAAACAAAAACAACAACTAAAAGTAAAGTACGAGAATCTTTGACCAAAGGGTGTAGTAACTATCACAAACTTAGTTGACAACCGTATTCCCTGGCAACGGTGCCAAAATTTGATAACGCTCAAACTACATCTCTCGTAAGAGTGTAAGCGGTCGTCGTCAAATATAGAACCCAACTGGGTTGGGTGTCGAATCCCACAAGGAATACTTGGTCACTAAGTATTGCAACGATTATTAGACTATTGGTCGAAAATTCTATGGAAAGGGGGGATGGTTTAGGCGTGAAGTAAAAGTATCAAAATAGCAAAATAAAAACGGAATGCTTTATAGGTTTTAATCAATGAGAGTTGTAAGTTAGGGTTATGTCCACCTTATGAGTTCTACGTAACTATTGGCTATGAGTTATGCGGAATTCAGATATGCATGCGCTTATAGAGATTCGTATTCTATGGTAAATCCTAGCGTCTTTCGACCATCAAGGATTATATCACTTTAACTCTTTCGAGCTTAAAGCGTATACTAATGGTACGAATTCTACAAGAGGTTAATCCAGTTACGGTAGTAACTTTTAAACAGGGTTTAGTAGACCTATTTCCTTGTCATACTCTCTTTTCCAGACATGTAACTTTTCTTTCGAACAAGTTAATGCTATACTGGCGTATTCTAAATGTTTGCAACCACAAGAATTCAATTAAGATGAAGAGAGTAATGATATAAGCAGCATACGTATCAAGAATTCACAAACTCATAGCAACCGATAATATCTCATAAGGCTTCCATAACCCTAACAGAGAAGTTTAGCTACTCATGAGCGCAATGGAAATCACAATAGATATAATCATCATACCACCACTTAGGATAGTCTTGGCGATGGAAGTGATAAACATCAACTAGGGTTGGACGTTTTTGCTCCTTCCGTTCTTCTCAAGAGAGTCGTGTTTCTCTATTAAAACTTACAGAATATTGTAACGTGAAGTAGTAGAAAAAGTCGAATGGAAAATACTTGAATTAATGAGTGAATTGAATTGTAAGAGTTGAATGAATTATTCGAATGGAGAGAGATCATAATAAAAACTTTAGCAACATAGGGTATTTATAACACCCATATCCTATTCCTACTAGGCTACTGCGTACTTATCCTAATCCTACTAGGTTACTGCATCCTTATCCTAATCCTACTATGTTACTGATGATCCCCAAAGTC
>CM061548.1:419895904-419918404 GCA_030864215.1 Capsicum pubescens
AATTCCTAGTAAGCGCGAGTCATCAGCTCGCATTGACTATGTCCCTGCCCTTTGTACACACCACCCATCGCTCCTACCGATTGAATGATCTGGTGAAATGTTCGGATCGGGGCGACGTGGGCGATTTGCTGCCCGCGACGTCACGAGAAGTCCATTGAACTTTATCATTTAGAGGAAGGAGAAGTCGTAACAAGGTTTTTGTAGGTGAACCTGCGGAAGGATCATTGTCGAAACCTGCACTGCAGAACAACCTGCGAACGTGTTTAACAACTGGGGAGTCCACGCGGGTGGGGTGCTTCGGCACTCCGCACGAACTCCTCCCCCTCGTCCTCAATGCGTGCGTCCCAGCAAGCGCGTGCGTCGGGCGACTAACAAACCCCAGCGCAGAAATTGCCAAGGAATACTTAAATCGATAGGCTGCCCGTCGCACCTCATTCGCGGCGTGCGTTGGGGGGAACTGTACTTCTTTTATCCACAAAAATGACTCTCGGCAATGGATATCTCGGCTCTTTTTCTTATGAAGAACGTAGCAAAATGAGATACTTGGCATAGAAATAATCACAACATCGCATATTTGTAGTCACCCATGATTTTTATCTCAATGAACAAGTCATTTCAACATGTAAGCTTTCAAGTTACAAGATTATGCAATTATCTTGACCATGTCGATTTCGCAAAAGTATGACAGTGTATCAAAATCAAATACAAGTTGGAAACAAGTCAAGAGCATCCATACATATTCTTTCACTCACTTAGTTGTATCAACCACATTCAAATCACCAACACTACTTCACGATTTAACAACTTATTATAGGCGTAGTATTGTAATACTTACGTAATATAAAAGAAGAGGAAAGAAGTACTTACTTGGTTGATGGCCTCGGAATATGTTCTTGCAAAGTTAAAAGAGCAAAAATAAAAGTTTTGAGAGTTTTGGGAGGCAAAGGCGGCGCCTTTAGCTTTGCCTAGTTGAGCAGAAGGCCATAGCATAGGCCATGCCTAATGCTTTGCCTAGTTGAGCAGAAGGCTTTTGCATAGGCGGCGCCTATGCTATGGCATTGTTGAGAATAGGCAGCTCCTATGCTATGGAATTGTTGAGCATAGGCGGCGCCTATGCTATGGCACTCTAGAATCCGAGAGCTTATGCCATAGCATAGGCCTTGCCTTGTTCGTGGCCTAGATTTACATAGGCCTTGCCTTGTTCTTTGCCTATATTTTCATAAGCAATGCCTAACCCATAGCCTTTTGCTTCTTCATTCCTAACTTACCACCTTAAACATGCAATACTTCCAAATCAAAATTTGAAACCAATCTCCTCCTTTACACCTATTGCACCTACATTTACTCAAAAACATCAAAAACGATTAGAACGATGGGTTGCCTCCCATCAAGCGCCTTAGTTTTGGTCGTGGCTCGACAAAATCCTAAGAAAACAAAAACAACAAAAACAATTAAAAGCGATGGGTTGCCTCCCACCAAGCGCTTGATTTATTATCGCAGCACGACATAGTTATCTCGATTACTTAGACTTCATCGAGATATTTGGTGCATCATTTTCTAAATGGATTCAGACGATGCTGATGCTTCATTGTGGGCACGCAATCTTCTTTGAGATGCATCTTCTGCATACATATCCCAGGTGGGATACCAATTATATCATCAATAGACCAACCAATGACTCTCTTGTACCTCTTTAGAGCATAGATGAGATCCTCTACGTGCTGTTCACTTAAATCCTCTGTCACACTCACCGAAAGTGTATTTCTACTTCCCAAGCATGCATACCTTAGATAATTGGGGAGCTCTTTCGATTCTAGCACTGGGGGCTCTTCAATGGAAGTCTTCGCTGTTGGTGACAGTTGATTCTTAAGTTCAAGGTCCGGCTGCTTAGGAGTATGATAATAGGACCCTATTTCTGTTAGAGCACACATAGTTTCTTCATAATCTTCATCATCCTAATGCTCAACATTCAGCAGCGCAGTAGACAATGGCTCAGCAGTAAGCTGTTTCTCTACAGATAATGCTTTCTTATCCTCATAATGAACATCAGCTACAGAGAACACATTCATATCACTGGGCTGCTTCATTGCTTTGCATATATCTAAGCGGACCACTTCGTCATTCAACCGAAATAATAGCTCATTAGCTCTCATGTCAATAAGCACACTTCCTGTTGCAAGGAAAGGACGTCCCAAGATTATGGGAACTTCAGAATCCACCTCACAATCCAAAATCACAAAGTCTGCAGGAAAGATGAAGGTGGAAACCTTCACCAACACATCATGTAGGATACCAACAGGTCGTTTTACCGACCTATCTGCCATTACAAGCCGTATATTGGTTGGTGTAGGGTCTCCCAACCCCAACTTTCTATAAATAGATAGTGGCATCAAATTGATTCTAGATCCCAAATCGCACAATGCCTTAGCGAAATCCAACGACCCAATTGAGCAAGGAATAGTGAAAGCACCAGGGTCTGCCTTCTTTTGAACTAACGATCTCGTGGAAACCGCACTGCAATGATGAACCTTATCTGCCAAGTCATAACTTACTGCCCGCTTCTTTGTCAAAAGGTCCTTCATGAATTTACCGTATCCGGGAATTTTCTCTAGCGCTTCCACCAAAGGAACATTAATGGTCAGCTGCTTCAACATCATCATGAATTTGCTGAACCTAGTGTAGTCATCTTTCTTCTTCAGTCTCTACGGAAAAGGTGGTGGTGGAAGGGGAATCGTTTTCTCCACCACTTTCTCTTTATCTTGCTTCTGATTATCAACCTTTTTAGGAGTGTCATCAGCCTTCTTCTTCAGTCTCTGAGGAAAAGGTGGTGGTGGAAGGGGAATTGTTTTCTCATGAACGCTCTCATTCTGATTTACAGCTTCTACAGAATCATCAAAATCTGCATCACTAACATTCTCTGCTATATTATCAACCACCTGTTTGCCTTTGGATGGATTTTCCAACACTTTACCACTTCGGGTAGTAATAGCCATACACGATCCATCATTCTTCAGATTTTGCACAGTGTCACTAGGTAGCGTTCCAGCCTTTCTTTGATTGAATACCGCTGACAGTTGACTCAATTGTTGCTCCAGCTATTTTATTGCAGTAGAATGCGAGTTAACCAATTGATTTATTGAAGACAAATCATTCTTCACCTCGGTTACGCCTATGTTGGTTGCTTCCACTCCTTTCAACAGCTTAGCCATCATATCTTCCATGGACATCTTCCCAGATCCAGACGCCACAGCCTCACAATTTCCAAGAGGAACATACAAACCACTCCTGTCAGTCTTATTCTTCCAACTACCTTGATCACAGTCCTTGTATCCTGATTTATCATAATAGTTCCGACCTTGGTTTCCTTGGTCTTTGCCTCGGAAACCCTTCTGATTATTCAAGTAGTTAGCTTCTTCCTCAAAATCAGATTCATCTCTTCCATGTGCTACAACGGCCTTAACTTTTTCGGTCTTCCCTGATAATAAATGCTTGGTAAGAAGATCCATCTGCATTTTCATGTAGGCCATATCTTGGTCACGTTCTTCTTCTCTTATCCTTTGTTCTGCAGTCATGCCAATAGACAAAGTGGGGCTTGCTACCTCAGAATCCCTGGTATGCCAAGCTCTACTTTTATTCGTCATCCGGTCTAGCATATTGCTTTCCTGAACAAAGGTGAGGTCTATAAATGATCCTCCAGCCGCATTATCCACCACTAGTTTAGTTATTGAATTCAAGGCTCTGTATAGTATCTCCATTAGGTTGACATTGGTCATATGATGGTTTGGGTATCTCATAAGCTTCTTCTTGAATCTCTCCCATGTTTCGTGGAGAGCTTCAGTTGGAAGCTGTCGGAAGTTGCTGATCTCATCTCTCAACTGTGCTCTCTTGGATGGCGGAAAGAATCTTTCTAGGAAAGCGTCTTTCAATTGCCTCCAATTGGTGATAGAATCAGGAGTCAGCCCATTCAACCATAGAGTTGCTTCCCCAGATAGAGACAGTGGAAATAAGCTCAGCCGAATTGTATTCTGTCCAACTCCTGGATTGTCGAATGACTTGCATGTAGAGATGAAGTTGATCAGGTGCATATTCGGATCATCGCCTGCGATTCCACTAAATAAACCTTTGAGCTGCAATAGCTGAATCATGGTGCTAGTGATATTGAACTTTGCTCCAGGTGCCAAGGGCGGAGGAATAATAGCTCCTGTAGCACTAGCTCCATCCAGATTGTCATCATCATCATCAAAAGGAGCCTGCACAGCTCGGTGGTCAGGTCTCATTCTAGCTTGACGATCTCTCCTATGCGTAGGTGCCGCCACTTCATCAGTATGCCTAGGATTCAGTAGATCCTCATCACCCAGGTCCTCATCATTAGGATTTGTTGCACGACCTGGGTTATCAATATTCTGTTGATGCATTTGAGCAACTGCCAGTGCAGCTAGTCTAGCCTGCTCCTGTTAAGCCGCCCTTCTGTCAATGTCACGTTGTGCATCCATTCTGCCAATAAGTTGCGGTTCAGGGTTTATGGGTAATAATGGTTGACCAAAACTTTGAGTATTTGGCATGCACTGAACAAAACCTGCAGAAAACAAAAACAACAACTAAAAGTAAAGTACGAGAATCTTTGACCAAAGGGTCTAGTAACTATCACAAACATAGTTGACAACCGTATTCCCCGGCAACGACGCCAAAATTTGATAACGCTCAAACTATAGCTCTCGTAAGAGTGTAAGCGGTTGTTGTCAAATATAGAACCCGACTGGGTTGGGTGTCGAATCCCATAGAGAATACTTGGTCACTAAGTAAGAAAAGATTAATAGACTTTTGGTGAAAGTTTCGTAAAATGGGGGATTGTAAAGTGCAATAATGTAACAAAGTGAAAACGGAAAATAGAAAAGTAAAAAGAAAGAATGTTTAGTAAGATGTTTAACCAATGAGAATTGAGAGTTGGGGTTATATCCACCTTATGAGTTATACGTCTCTATTGGCTATGAGTTATGCGGAATTCAGACATGCATGTGCTTATAGAGAATTGTATTCTATGGTAAATTCAGGCGTCTTTGGACGATCAAGCATTATTTCACTTTAACTCTTTCGATCTTAAAGAGTATCTAACGGTACAAATTCTCGAAGAGGTTAATCCAGTTACGGCACTAACTTTTTAATAGGGGTTGGTGCCCTATTACCATTACATTATCTCTTTTCCAGACATATAACTTTTCTTTCGAACAAGTTAATGCTATACTGGCGTATTCTATGTGTTTGCAACCACAAGAATTTAGATTAAGATGAAGAGAGTAATGATATAAGCAGCATACATGTCAAGAATTCACAAAATCATAGCAATAGATAGTATCTCATAAGGCTTCCATAACCCCAACAGAGAAGTTTAGCTATACATGAGTGCAACGAAATACACAATAGACATTATCATCATAAAAATCTCACATGAATTCCTTGAAAATAGCTTTTCTCTTGTTGTAAAAATTAAAAGTCGAATATATGAAAAATAATGTCAACAATGAATTAATGAAGAAAAAGGGGAAGGATAAAATAGGGATGAGGGTGGTGGAGAATTGTTTTGATGGATGAATGGATGGTGGATGGATGGGAATAATAAAAATCTCCAGCAAAATAGGGTATTTATAACACCCATATCCTATTCCTACTAAGCTACTGCATTACTTATCCTAGTCCTACTAGGTTACTGCATCATTATCCTAATCCTACTAAGTTACTGCTGATCCCCAAAGTCTTTAGAAATGCTGTTTTTGCCCAGGACAGGTTTTCCACGCGTCACTTTTAGTCCCTAGGCGTCCAATCTCTCCTTTCCTTCTTTCGTGAAGCTTCCTTGGGCGTCAAGTTATCCATAAAATGCTGAAATCTTCATCATTTATACCTGAAAACTTGCTAATCACGTTTGTTAGCTCACTTACAGGAAAAAGGACTAAAAGTGCATGAATTATATATTTTGTCCTCAAAACTTAGCTAAAATATGGGTAAATTATAGTACTTTAGGCGTGTAAATACGCCTATCATCAGTGAATCAAAAGGCCGCCCTCGTGTCCCACACCTTCTTCTCTTTGTCGTGCGATGTCATGGTCCATGAACAACGGTTGGGATTATTGGATATGGTAGATGCAGTGGGAATGGGGTCTTCATCGAGTTCTATCTGCCCTGCACGATGCTCTTTGCAAATGACGATCTCGCTTACCTTGAATCCATCTGCACCCTCACGGGCAGGATGGGCTTACGCGATGCCGGCGTCGATGAGAAATTCTACTTGGTTGATCCTGCCAGTAGTCATATGCTTGTCTCAAAGATTAATCCATGCATGTGTAACTATGAACAAATTCAGACTGTGAAACTGCGAATGGCTCATTAAATCATTTGTAGTTTGTTTGATGGTATCTACTACTCGGATAACCGTAGTAATTCTAGAGCTAATATGTGCAACAAACCCCGACTTCTGGAAGGTATGCATTTATTAGATAAAAGGTCGACGCGGGCTCTGCCCATTGCTGCGATGATTCATGATAACTCGACGGATTGCACGGCCATTATGCCGGCGATGCATCATTCAAATTTTTGCCCTATCAACTTTCGATGGTAGGATAGTGTCCTACCATGGTGTTGATGGGTGACGGAGAATAAGGGTTTAATTCCAGAGAGGGAGCCTGAGAAACGGCTACCACATCCAAAGAAGGCAGCAGACGCACAAATTACCCAATCCTGACATGGGGAGGTAGTGACAATAAATAACAATACCAGGATCAATGAGTCTGGTAATTGGAATCAGTACAATCTAAATCCCTTAATGAGGATCCATTGGAGGGAAAGTCTGCTGCCAGCAGCCACGGTAATTCCAGCTCCAATAGAGTATATTTAAGTTGTTGCAGTTAAAAAGCTCGTAGTTGGACTTTAGGATGGGTCGGCCGGTCCGCCTATAGTGTGCACCAGTCGTCTTGTCCCTTCTGTCGACGATGCACTCCTGGCATTAACTGGCCGGGTCATGCCTCCGGCGCTGTTACTTTGAAAAAATTAGAGTGCTCAAAGCAAGCCTACACACTGTATACATTAGCATAGGATAACATTATAGGATTTCGGTCCTATTACGTTGTCCTTCGGGATCGGAGTAATGATTAACAGGGACAGTTGGGGGCATTTGTATTTCACAGTCAGAGGTAAACATCTTGGATATATCAAAGACGAACAACTGTGAAAGCATTTGCCAAGGATGTTTTCATTAATCAAGAATAAAAGTTGGGGTCTCGAAGACGATCAGATACCTTTCTAGTCTCAACCATAAATGATGCTGACTAGGGATCGACAGATGTTGCTTTTAGGACTCCGCCGACACCTTATGAGAAATCAAAGTTTTTAGGTTTTGGGAGGAGTATGGTTTCAAGGCTGAAACTTAGAGGAATTGACGGAAGGGCACCACTAGGAGTGGAGCCTGCGGCTTAATTTGACTCAGCACGGAGAAATTTACCAGGTCCAGACATAGTAAGGATTAACAGACTGAGAGCTCTTTCTTGATTCTATGGGTGGTGGTGCATGGCTTTTCTTAGTTGGTGGAGGGATTTGTCTGGTTAATTCCGTTAACGAACATGACCTCTGCCTGCTAACTAGATATGCAGAGGTATCCCTTCACGCCATCTTCTTAGAGGGACTACGGCCTTTTAGGCCGCGGAAGTTTGAGGCAATAATAGGTCTATGATGCCCTTAGATGTTCTGGGCCGCACGCGCGCTACACTGATATATTCAATGAGTTTATAGCCATGGCCGACAGGCCCGGGTAATCTTTGAAATTTCATCGTGATGGGGATAGATCATTGCAATTGTCGGTTTTTAATGAGAAATTCCTTGTAAGCGCGAGTCATCAGCTCGCGTTGACTACGTCACTGCCCTTTGTACACACCGCCCATCGCTCCTACCGATTGAATGATCCGGTGAAATGTTCGGATCACGACGACATGGGCGGTTCGCTTCCCGCAACGTCGTGAGAAATCCATTGAACCTTATCATTTAGAGGAAGGAGAAGTCATAACAAGGTTTCCAGAGGTTAACCTAAAGAAGGATCATTGTCGAAACCTGCACAGCAGAACGACCCGCGAACATGTTTAATAACAGGGGAGTCCGCGCAGGCGGGGTGCTCCGGCACTCTGCACGAGCGCCTGACCCTCGTCCCTGGCGGGCACGCCCCAGCAAGAGCGTGCGTTGGGTGACTAACAAACCCTGGCACGGAAACTCTAAGGAATACTTAAATCGATATCCTGCCCCTCACACCCCATCCGCAGCGTGCGTCGGAGGGACCTTTTCTTCTTTTTTCCATAAAAATCACTCTCGGCAACAGATATCTCAGCTCTTGCATCGATGAAGAACATAGAGAAATGCGATACTTGGTGTGAATTGCAGAATCCCGTGAACCATCGAGTCTTTGAACATAAGTTGTGCCCAAAGCCATTAGGCTGAGGGCACATTTTTTTGGGCATCACGCATCGCGTCGCCCCCCTCGCATCGTGCCTCAATCACGGGGCATTCTCTCGTCGTGAGGCATATCCTTGCCTCCCGTGTACCTCGAGCTCGCAGCTGGCCTAAATGCGAGTCCACGTCGACGAACATCGCGGCAAGTTGTGGTTGCAACTCAACTCTCTTTGTTGTCACGGCTACATCCCATTGCGCGTCTGGACTCCAGGACCCTTTTGCGCTTAGCCGCTCTGACTGCGACCCCAGGTCAGGCCGGATTACCCACTGAGTTTAAGTATATCAATAACCGGAGGAAAACAAACTTACAAGGATTCCCTTAGTAACGGCGAGCAAATCGGGAATAGCCTAGCCTTAGAATCGGACGGCTTTATCATACGAATTGAAGTCTGGAGAAGCGTCCTCAGCGGTGGACTGGGCCCAAATCCCCTGGAAAGGCGCGCCAGAGAGGGTGAGAGCCCTGTTGTTCCCGAACCCTGTCGCACAAAGAGGGCTGTCTACGAGTCGAGTTGTTTAGGAATGCAGCCCAAAACGGGCGGTAAATTCCATCCAAGGCTAAATATGGGTGAGAGACCGATAGAAAAAAATTACCGCGAGGGAAAGATGAAAAGGACTTTGAAAAGAGAGTTAAAGAGTGTTTTAAATTATCAGGAGGAAAATGGATAGGGGTCGGCGATGCGCCCCGATCGGATGTGGATCGGCGATGAGCCGGTCCGCCGATCGACTCGGGGCATGGACCAGCATGGATTGGGGGGAGACCAAATCCCGGGATCTCGATACGCTCGTGGACCGTCGTCTCCTCGATTGTGGAAGGCAGAGCGTGCCTAAGGCGTGCTTCGGCATCTGTGCTCTCCAAACGCTGGCCTGTGGGTTCCCCATTCGACCCGTCTTGAAACACGGACCAAGGAGTCTGACATGTGTGTGAGTCAACGGACGAGTAAACCCGTAAGGCGTAAGGAAGATGATTGGTGGAATCCCCCCGAGGGGTGCACCGCCGATTGACCTTGATCTTCTGAGAAGGGTTTGAGTGTGAGCATACCTGTCGGGACCCGAAAGATAGTGAACTATGCGTGAGCGGGGTGAAGCCTGAGGAAATTTGGTGGAGGCCCGCAGTGATACTGATGTGCAAATCGTTCGTCTGACTTGGGTATAGGGGCGAGAGACTAATCGAACCGTCTAGTAGCTGGTTCCCTCTGAAGTTTCCTTCAGGATAGCTGGAGCTCGCGTGCCAGTTCTATCGGGTAAAGCCAATGATTAGAGGCCTCGGGAGCACAACTCCCTCAACCTATTATCAAACTTTAAATAGGTAGGACGGCGCGGATGCTTTGGTTCAGGGTTCAGGCTTTACTTGAAGAAGAACACAAACACGATTACAAGAAGTGTAAGGATAGAAAGTGAGACATCAACTCTCACAAGAACTAAGAACCTAAGCGTATGTCACACACTAAGACCCTTAATACTTGTAATTGGCAACACCAACACTTTTACAATGACCTAAGAGGGCGTGACCAACTCAAGCACCAAGGTTTCTAACAATGTTTGGCAATACTAGCGATTCCACCCCAACATCACCCTCATTTAGGATTTGGTGGCTTTTCCAAGCCCTAAACTAAGGTGGTACACTCCTCACACTAGAGAGAGTTTGGTTCAAGTGTTACAACTTTCAATATCAATAAACAACTAAAGAAATAAAGACCTAATACTAGCCTATTTATAGACTTATTACAATATAAGTGATATATCCAAAAAGCCCTTAATGAAGGGAAGACAAAAGGCACCTATGGAGTGTAGTCCAAGTGTAGTGTATGGACTATTTTTGGTGTATAACTAAGTCCTCTTTGTCTCTTAAATTTCACACACCAAGTCTCGGGTCCAATGCGTACTCTCATAAGCCTATATCCATGATTATTCTTATATCATCCTCTGCATCTTGAGAGGAATTTGCCCACAAATGCACGACTTCACTTCATGCAATTGGACACTTTAAGGAAATCACTCAAAACAGTCCACAAAACATGAAGATGGCAAAAAATAGTCCGTAAAACACATGAGGAAGCCTCGGCCAACATCTTCATTTTGAACCTCGGCTTTCTCTCAGTCTTGAGCCTTGTCTTCAATCTCATCTAAAACACATCCCAAATACTTTCTTGGTGGCGGGTTCCTTGTGGTTCCCTACGTCTTCCCCTCAAGTTCCCTTCCATCATATAAGCATCATTGTAGACTCCATGTCCCTCATGTTCCTTTGTACCATACTCCTTTATATGGACATATTGGTTTTGGGGAAGTTGAGTTTTGGTTGAGAGGATTGTTTTGGTAATGTGGATCTTCGGTTGTAGAGTTTGGATGGGAGGAAATTGGCTTCCAAGTCCCTCTTATTGGACTTGATCAAATTGAGAGGGAAGTGACCTATTTAGGTCTCGGATTGGAGGGTATTTAGTGGCTTGGCTTATGTCTATGTCACTTGGTGATGGTCTTGAAGGATTGATCATTTGAGGTAAGGTTTCGGGTGTAGAAACACGAGAGTTCCTTCAACTCTCCACTCGTTCCAACATCTCAAGTATAGTAGACATATCTGAGCTAATTTTTTCAAGGCCCGCATCCGCCTTAGCCATGTCTCGGGAAATAATACCAAGGTGGGACAAAATGGCTTCCATTATGGCCAAGAAGTTACCTACAAAAAGAAAACAAGTTAGTTGTGCAAAGGGGTGATGTGGAAGCCTTTGATTGGTTACGGATAGTGACGTGTCAGCCTTGGAATGATTATGGAATATTGTGGAAATCTGAATTTTTTTTCTTGTCTTGAATTTGGATTTGTGAATTCAATTTGGAAGAGAGGAGTTTCGGTTTTGGGAGGAAAACAAGAAGATTTGGAGACTTTTCAAATTCAAAAGGGCTTTGACTTTCCTTGCACCCTTTTGGAAAAACACCTTTTTGAAAGCTTTTTGGCTCTTTCCTCTTTTGTTAGTCTTGGAAAGTGCCCTTTCTCCCTTTTGGTAACAAGACTTTTTGAAAGTCTTTTGGTCCCTTTAGTTTCTTGTAAGATTCTTGGAATAAGTTTCAAGACTAACAAGAAGACTACACTCTTCCACTTGGTCTTAATATCAAACACTACTTATTGAAGGTTCTTCTTGTCTCAAGACATGAAGATTGGAAAAGAACACCAAGAACCTTCAACAAGATTTGAAGACCAAGGTTCAAGTTGAACCTCCCAACAACAAAAACACCTCTTTCAACTAAAATCCAAAACCACAATACAACCAACACACCTTTAAACATTCAAATTTTGAATCCACCACAACAACACCAACAACAATTTGGCCCAACTTTTGAATCCGCACAACAACACAAGTAGGAGTTCAACTTATATCTTGACTCTATTAGTGTTAGGGAAGAACAAAACAACACTAATAACACTCAAGACTCACGAAATATACCTAGATATATACTCAAATAACAAATCTCAGCCAAGACAACAACAAGAACAACAACTTTCTTGGCCAAGAACACCAAACTCAAGAACACAACTCTTTTTGTGAGATTTTCGACCTTAGACACCTATTCTAGTGTTAGGAAACAAATATCTAACACTAGAACACACAAAAATCACAATAAAATGAGTCACAAATCTCGGCCAAAACAATAACAAGACATAATTTAGGCCTAGATAACAAGAAGGGACAAATTTGCTTCGTTTTGGAATTTTCAGTTTTTCAATACCTTATTGTTTTTTTGACTTAGAGAGCCCAAGATTGGTAGTGTAGGAACACAACCAGCCTTATCTCTGATACCAAATGATAACGGAATCAACCCACAACACGGAAACAAGACACAAAACACAAGACAAACCGAGGACCAAAAGGGGAACAAGCCTCGGCCAACAATAATACCACAAGAACGAGATAATACAAGGTGTAATTTACACCAAAAACAGCAAACAACAATATGAACACGAGATGATAAGAAAAAAACAACAAGATAACAACAATACACAGCTTTACTAGAAGAAGAACACAAACACGATTACAAGAAGTGTAAGGATAGGAAGTGAGACATCAACTCTCACAAGAACTAAGAACCTAAGTGTATGCCACACACTAAGACCCTTAATACTTGTAATTGGCAACACCAACACTCTTACAATAACACAAGAGGGCGTGACCAACTCAAGCACCAAGGTTTCTAACAATGTTTGGCAATACTAGCGATTCCACCCCAGCATCACCCTCATTTTGGATTTGGTGGCTTTTCCAGGCCCTAAACTAAGGTGGTACACTCCTCACACTAGAGAGAGTTTGGTTCAAGTGTTACAACTTTCAATATCAATAAACAACTAAAGAAATAAATACATAATACTAGCCTATTTATAGACTTATTACAACATAAGTAAAATGTCCAAAAAGCCCTTAATGAAGGGAAGACAAAAGACGCCTATGGAGTGTAGTCCAAGTATAGTGTATGGACGGTTTTTGGCACATAACTAAGTCCCCTTTGTCTATTCAATTTCACACACCAAGTCTCGGGTCCAATGCGTACTCTCATAAGCCCATATCCGTGATTATTCCTGTATCATCCTCTCCATCTTGAGAGGAATTTTCCCACAAATTCACGGCTTCACTTCATGCAATTTTCCACTTTAAGGAAATCACTCAAAACAGTCCAATAAACATGAATATGGCACAAAATAGTCCGGAAAACACATGAGGAAGCCGAGGGCTCAATAACACAAGTCTCGGCCAACATCTTCATTTTGAATCTCGTCTTTCTCTCCATCTTGAGCCTTGTTTTCAATATCATCCAAAACACATCCCAAATCCTTTCTTGGTGGTAGGTTCCTTGTGGTTCCCTACGTCTTCCCCTCAACTTCCCTTCCATCATATAAGCATCATTGTAGACTCCATGTCCTCATGTTCCTTTGTACCATGCTCTTTTATATGGACATATTAGTTTTGGGGAAGTGGAGTTTTGGTTGAAAGGATTGTTTTGGTAATGTGGATCTTCGGTTGTAGATCTTTGATGGGAGAAAATTGGCTTCCAAGTCCCTCTTATTGGACTTGATCAAATTAAGAGGGAAGTGACCTATTTAGGTCTCGGATTGGAGGGCATTTGGTGGCTTGGCTTATATCTATGTCACTTGGTAGTGGTCTTGAAGGATTGATCATTTAACGTAAGGTTTTGGGTGTAGAAACATGAGAGTTCCTTCGACTCTCCACTCATTCCAATTTGGTCCGAAAATGCCCCATTCGCGCCTTTTCGCCCGTTTCACCCGTTTGTCCACCCAAATGGCCACAAAAATTTGAATGGACCACACTGGGACGATTACCAACATAGCTGGCATGCCATGATTGATATTTGGCCCACAGCACGCTCGGACCCCGGTCTCATCCCAAAATTGTGGACTATAGCACACCAATTTGGCTCAAAAATACCCCGTTTGCGCTATTTTGCCCATTTGTCCACCAAAATAGCCACAAAAAATTAAACAGACCACACTGGGACAATCCCCAACCTCCCTGACATGCCCCGATTGAGTTTAGGCCCACCGCACACTCGAACCTGAGGCCCACTCCCAAAATTGTGGGCTATACCACACCGATTTAGACCGTAAAAGTACCGTTCATGCTGTTTCACCCGTTTATCCACCGAAATGGCCACAAAAAATTAAATGAACCATACTGGAACAATCCCCAACCTCCCAGGTATACCCCGGTTAATTTTCATCCCACAACACGCCTGGACCCCGGGCTCACCCCCAAAATTGTGGGCTATAGTACACGGATTTGGCCCCAAAATGCCCCGTTCTCGCCGTATCACTCGTTTGTCCACCCAAATGGTCATGAAAAAATAAACAGACCATACCCAGATGATCCCCAATGTCCCTGGCATGGCTCGATCAATTTTTGGCCCACAGCACACCCGGACCCCGGGACCACCACCGAAATCGGTGTGCTATATTCGTGGGCTATATAGCACACCGATTTGTCCTAAAAAAGCCTCGTTCGTGCCGTTTTGCCTGTTTGTCCACCCAAATGGACACAAAAAATTAGACGGACCATACTGAGACGATCCCTAACCTCCTTGGCACGCCCCAGTCCATTTTCAAACCACAGCACGCCCGGACCCCAGGACCAACCCCAAAACCGTGGGCTATAGAACACCGATTTGGCCCGAAAATACCTCGTTCATACTGTTTCGCCCGTTTGTCCACCCAAATAGCCATGAAAAATTAAACGGACCACACTGGGATGATCCCCAACCTCCCTAGCAAGCGTCGATTAGTTTTTGCCCTACATCACGCCCGGACCTCAGACCCACCCCCGAAATCATAGGCTATAGCACACTGATTTGTCCGAAAATGCCCCGTTCGTGCTATTTTGCCTATTTTTCCAACCAAATGGCCACGAAAAATTAAATGGACCACACTGGGATAATCACCAACCTCACTGGCACGCCCCGATCGATTTTTGGCCCACCGCACGCCTGAACTCTGGGTCCACCCTCAAAACCGTAGGCTATAGCTTACTGATTTTCCCCAAAAATATGCCGTTCGCGCGTTTTGCCTTTTTATCCCCCCAAACGGCCACGAAAAATTAAATGAACCACATTGTGATGATCCCCAACCTCTCTAGCATGTCCCGATCAATTTTTGGCCCACAGCACGCCCGGACCCTGGGTCCACCCCCCAAAATCGTGGGCTATAGAATACTGATTTGGCTAAAAAAAGTCCCATTCGCGCCGTTTCACCCGTATATCCAGTGAAATGGCCATGAAAAATTAAACAGACCACACTGAGATAATCCCAACCTCCGTGGCACGCATCGGTCAATTTTTGGCTCACAACATGCCCGAGACCTGGGCCCACCATCGAAACCACGGGCTATATCACACCGATTTGGCCAAAAAATGCCCCGTTCGTGCCGTTTAGCTCGTTTGTCCACCGTAATAGCCCCAAAAAATTAAACAAAACCACACTGGGATGATCCCCAGACTCCTTGACATGGCCCGATCAATTTTTGGCTATAGAACGCCCTAACCTCAGGCCCACCCCCAAAATCGTGGGCTATAGCACACCGATTTGGCTCGAAAATGCCATGTTCGTGCCGTTTTTCCCGTTTATCCACCCAAATGGCCACAAAAAATTAAACGGACCACACTGGGATGATCCCCAACCTCCCTAGAAAGCCTCGCTCGATTGTCGACCAGCAACACACCTGGACCCCGGTCCCACATTCGAAATCGTGGACTATAGCACACTGATTTGGCCCAAAAATGCCCCGTTCGCGCCGTTTCACCCGTTTCTGAACCCAAATAGCCATGAAAAAATAAACGGACCACACTGGGATGATCCCCAACCTCCCTGGCACGCCTCGGTCGATTTTTGGCCCACAACACACCCAAACCCAAGGCCCACCCCCGAAACCGTGGGCTATAGCACATCGATTTGGCTAAAAAATACCCCGTTTGTGCCGTTTCGCCCGTTTGTCCGCCCAAATAGCCACAAAAAATTAAACGGACCATACTGAGATGATCCCAACCTCCCTGGCATGCCCTGATCAATTTTTGGCCTACAACATGCCCGAACCCCGGGCCCACCCTAAAAACCGTGGGCTATAGCACACCGATTTGGCCCAAAAATGTCCCGTTTGAACCGTTTTTCCCGTTTGTCCACCCAAATGGCCATGGAAAATAAAATGGACTACACTAGAATGATCCCCAACCTTACTGAAAAGCCCCGATCAATTTTTGGTCCACAGCACGCCCAAACCCCAGGCCCACCCCAAAAATTATGGTCTATAGCACATCGATTTGCCCCCGAAAATGCTTTGTTTTTTCCCGTTTGTCCACCCAAATGGCCACGAAAAATTAAACGAACCACACTGGAGTGATTCCTAACCTCCTTGGAACGCCTAGATCGATTTTTGGACCACAGCACACCGGGACCCTAGGCCCGCACCAAAATCGGGGGCTATAGCACACCGATTTGGCCTGAAAATGCCCCGTTCATGCTATTTTGCTCGTTTGTCACTCAAATGGCCACAAAAAATTAAAGCGACAACACTTGGATGATCCCCAACCTCCCTGGCACGCTCCAGTCAATTTTTGGCCCACAGCACACTCGAACCCCAAGCCCACCCCCAAAACCATGTGCTATAGCACACCGATTTGGCCCTAAAATGCCCCGTTTGCGCCGTTTCGCCCGTTTATCCAACCACTCGATTAAATATTCCTAGCGCATGAACTAATTTTCCCAGCGCATGAGCTAAACTTAAACCAACAATCGAGTGGTTAGGGCCAAACAGGCCCGTTAAATATTCCCAACGCATGAACTAATTTTTGGCCCACAGTGCACTCGATTGTTGGTTTAAGGTTAGTTCATGTGCTGGGAATATTTTCCTAATGTTTTTATATTTTTATAAATAATTTTTCTATTTTCGATTTATTTTTTCTTAGTTTTTGAATTTTCATAAATGATATTTGAAAAAAAATATTTTCTTAACGGAAATTATCGTTTACAAATTACGCGACTTTTTTGTGAGTGCATAGGCTCTGTCTCACATCAAAACGTGCAGCTCGGGTCCGCATATTTCTAGGATGATTCTCTGGCAAAATCATGTCTACTCCTGTCACTTGGGTAGTTTTTTTTAAGCATATATAAGGGGGGTAGAGGTGTTGAAGGCACTTCAAGGTGACTGTCGCTAGTTGGCATAGGAGCTCAGTGGATATGTCGGCGTGCAGTGTGGGCACATGGAAGCATGCATCGCTAGTCCGTGCGAGTCGTTGGTGCCCATGAAGCAACGTCGACCGCGCGTCATTATGCGCTCGTGTCGGTTATCGGTGGCATCATCCACGAAGGGGTTGCTGGCTCTTGATTTCAGACGAGGTAGTTTTTTTGTGCGTGCGGCGAGTCCTGGATGATACTCACGGGGCAAGTTCCTAGTGCTGCACGCATGCGGACGAGCTTAATCTGCGGCGAGCACCGGCGGCCGGCGTGGGCTGCCCCTGTGCATAATCCTCGGCGTGCCTTCATCTCCTCTGCTCCCCCCAAGGGCGGGCTATCATGTCAAGCGGGACTTGCTTCAGACTTTCAACGTCTGCATGGGCAGCTTTGCACGACATCTATTGTCGGGCGTTGAGGCCGGTGTTGGGCGTGCATCGACGGAGTGTTTGGACGCACAGCGCGTGAGTTGTGTTCGATATGTGCGGTTAGGTAGGATCCCTGCTCGAGTAGCAATGTATTGACCCGTGTGCCATATCAGTCGTGGGGCAAGCGTAATTTAGGCTTTTTAGAAGTCGGTTTCCTGTTCTGTATACCTAATGTCCAGGCATTATCAAGTTTTAACCATCGCCTTTCGCCCCTCGCATTTCATGTGCGGGGTGAATCGAAAGGCCGCCCTCCTGTCCCATGTCTTCCTCGCTTCATCGGGCGATGTCGTGGTCCATAAGCGGTGGTCGGGATTCTCGGATGCGGTAGATGCAGTGGGCATGGGGTCTTCATGCGAGTTCTATCGGGTAAAGATAATGATTAGAGGCCTCCGGGGCGCAATGCCCTCGACCTACTCTCAAAATATATATAGGTAGGACGGCACAACTGCTTTGTTAAGAAGCGCCACAGAATCAAGAGCTCCAAGTGGGCCATTTTTTGTAAGCAGAACTGGCAATGCGGGAAGAACCGGAAGCCGGGTTACGGTGCCAAACTGTGAGCTACCCTAGATCCCACAAAGGGTGTTGGTCAATTAAGACAGCAGGACGGTGGTCATGGAAGTCAAAATCCGTTAAAGAGTGTGTAACAACTCACCTTCTCAATAAACTAGCCCCGAAAATGGATGGCGCTTAAGCGTGAGACCTACAACCAATCGACGGGGCAAGTGCCAGGCCTCGATGAGTAGGAGGGTGCGGCGGTCGCTGCAAAACCTTGGGCGCGAATGGCCATCGGTGAAGATCTTGGTGGTAGTAGCAAATATTCAAATGAGAACTTTGAAGGCCGAAGAGGGAAAAGGTTCGATGTGAACGACACTTGTACAAGGGTTAGTCAATCTTAAGGGTCGGGGGAACCCTGACAGATAGCGCATTTCGCACGTACTCCGAAAGAGAATCGGATTAAAATTCCTGAACCGGGACATGGCGGTCGACGGCAACGTTAGGAAGTCCGAAGACGTCGGCAGGAGCCTCGGGAAGAGTTATCTTTTCTGTTTAACAGCCTGCCCACCTTGGGATCGGCTCAGCCGGAGGTAGGGTCCAGCGGCTGGAAGAGCACCGAACATCTCGTGGTGTTCGGTGCGCTCCCGGCGGCCCTTGAAAATCCAGAGGACCAAATTCCGTACACGCCCGATCGTACTCATAGCTGTATCAGGTCTCCAAGGTGAACAACCTCTGGTTGATGGAACAATGTAGGAAAGGGAAGTCGGCAAAATAGATCCATAACTTCGAGAAAAGGATTGGCTCTGAGGGATGGGCACGGGGGTCCCAGTACCTAACCCGTTGACTGTCGGTGGACTTATCGAGCTACTCCCGCAGCAAGAGTGGGTCGCCGCATACCGACCGGGGGACGAACTGGGAACGGTTCCTTCGGGGGCCTTCCCCGCGCGTCGAACAGCCACCTCAGAACTGGTACGGACAAGGGGAATCCGACTGTTTAATTAAAACAAAGTATTGCAATGGTCCCAACGGATGTTCACGCAATATGATTTCTACCCATCGCTCTGAATGTCAAAGTGAAGAAATTCAACCAAGCGCGGGTAAATGGAGGTAGTAACTATGACTCTCTTAAGGTAGCCAAATTCCTTATCATCTAATTAGTAACGAGCATGAATGGATTAACGAGATTCCCACTGTCCCTGCCTACTATCCAGCGAAACCACAGCCAAGGGAACGGGCTTGGCAGAATCAGCGGGGAAAGAAGACCCTATTGAGCTTTACTCTAGTCCGACTTTGTGAAATGACTTGAGAGGTATAGTATAAGTGGGAGCCGAAAGGCGAAAGTGAAATACCACTACTTTTAACGTTATTTTACTTATTCCGTGAATCGGAAGTGGGGCAGTGCCCCTCTCTTTGGACCCAAGGCTCGCTCTGCGGGTCGATCCGGGCGGAAGACATTATCAGGTTGGGAGTTTGGCTGGGGTGGCACGTCTGTTAAAAGATAACGCAGGTGTCCTAAGATGAGCTCAATGAGAACAGAAATCTGGTGTGGAACAGAAGGGTAAAAGCAAGTCTGATTCTAATTTCCAGTACAAATACGAACCCTGAATCGTGTCCTAATGATCCTTTAGAACTTCGAAATTCAAAGCTAGAGGTGTCATAAAAGTTACCACAAGGATAACTGGCTTCTGGCTGCTAAGCGTTCATAGAAATGTTGCTTTTTGATCCTTCGATGTCGGATCTTCCTATCATTGTGAAGCAGAATTCACCAAGTGTTGGATTGTTCTCCTACTAATATGGAATGTGAGTTCGGTTTAGACCTTCGTGAGACAGGTTAGTTTTACCCTACTAATGATAGTGTCACAGTAATAATTCAACCTAGTACAAGAGGAACCGTTGATTCACACAATTAGTCATCACGCTTGGTTGAAAAGCCAGTGGCGTGAAGCTACCGTGTGCTGGATTATGACTGAACCCCTCTAAGTCAGAATCCGGGCTAAAAGCAATGCATGCACCCACCGTCCGCTTGCCGACCCGCAGTAGGGGCCTCGTCCCCAAGGTCATGTGTCGTTGGCTAAGCCACCACGATGGATGGGTCGCGGTGGCCGCCGTGAAGTATTATTTCCATCGAGCGGCGGTAGAACCCTTGGCAGATGACTTAAATACGCGACGGGGTGTTGTAAGTGGCAGAGTGGCCTTGCTTCCATGATCCATTGAGATTCATCCCTATGTCGCTCCGGTTCGTCCCTCTCCATCCAATCCAATAATTTTTCCGTCCATCTCCAAAGAAGGTTTATGCATCCGTCCTTGAAAAATACCACTAAGTGTTGTGAGTTCACCTCACCCGAGTTAGCCTCATGTTTTTCAAATGTCGCGTGCGTTCCATTCAAAATAGTTAAGTATATGATATCAAGTGGCATTTCGCGTAAAACAACGACATCACAACTAGAGGTTTTCCACGATGCGGAGTGCGGCTTAAGTTCTCAGCAACGCACCGAGAACAACTTCGGTGCGTGGAGGCATGTCGCAATTAGAGGTTTTTGTCACCGTCCAGTGCAATACTAGAGACACGTCCAATGACAAACTCCGACGGACATATAGTGTCCTACCATGGTGGTGTCTTTATCAAGTTGGATATCCATGCACCAGCACCATCACCCCCAAATCACCATGGGCACAAGGCACCAACGCACCATGGCACTAAGGCACCATGACAGAAACGCACCATGGAACCGGCCACCAAGGCACCATGTCACCGTGGCACCATAACACCGCACAGCAAGGCACCATGGCACCGTGGCACCATGGCACAAGGGACTGATACACCCAAATTACATCTCTCGTTAGAAAGTGTAAGCGGTCGCTGTCAAATATAGAACCCAACTGGGTTGGGTGTCGAATCCCATAGGGAGTACTCTGTTCACTATGTGTTGCAATTATTAGTAGACTGTTGGTCAAAAATTCCAAGGAAAAAGGGGGGTTTGGTTTAGGCGTGAACTAATATTATCATTGTAACAATGGAACGATTTGCATAGTAAGATTTAATCACAGAGATTGATAAGTTAGGGTTATGTCCACCTTATAAGTTCTACTTCTCTATTAACTATGAGTAACGCGGAATTTAGACATGCATGCACTTATAGAGAATCGTATTCTAATTCTAAATCCAAGTGTTTCTCAACCATCAAGGATTTATTTCGCTTTAGCTCTCTCGAGCCTAAAGGGTATAACAAATGGTACAAATTCTCCAAGAAGTTAATCCGGTTAAGGCATTAACGTGTAAATAGAGGTTGGAAACCCTATTTCCTTGTCACACTCTCTTTTCCAAACATGTAACTTTTCTCTCGAACAAGTTAATGCTATAATGGCGTATTCTCTATGTTTGCAACCATAAGAATTCAATCAAAACGAAGAGAGTAATGATATAAGTAGCATAACACATCAAGAATTCACAAACTCATAGTAATAGATAGTATCTTACAAGGTTTCCATAACCCTAACAGATAAGTTTAGCTACTCATGAATACAACGGAAATCAAAGTAGACATCATCATCATACCAAAACTTAGAGAAATCTCGGCTATGGAGATGAAACGTGTTTTCTTTCTCCGTTGCTCAAGTGAGCCATTTTCTTCTCTCCAAAAATATTACAGAATCTGAATTTTGTGAATAATGTGAATTATGGATGAAAATTCAGCAATAAGGTTTTTAATAACAACCTTCTCTACTAAGTTGCTACTGCATCCTTAACTATTTAAAAATGTTGAGTTTTCCCGGAAAAAAGTTCCCATGCATCACATTTAGTCCAAAAGCTGCCTTCCCTTTTATGTGAAGTTTTCCTTTGTTGTCCACAGGTCCCCAAAGTGCTGAAATCTTCCGCATTAGTACCTGAAAAGCATGCTAATCACATAGGTCAGCTCACTTAATTGAAAGTAGACTAAAAGTGCAGGAATTATGTATTTTATCCTCAAAACTTAGCTAAAACATGGGTAAGTTATGGTGCTTAGACATATAAATACGCCCAACATCAGGCACCGTGGAACCATGGCACTAAGGCATCGTGGAACCATGGCACTAAGGCACCGTGGCTCCTTGGCACCAAGGCACCGTGGCACCGTGGCTCCGTGGCACCATGGCTCCGTGGCACCATGGCACCATGGCACCATGGCACCATGGCACCATGGAACCAAGGTACCAAGGTACCATGGCTCCAAGGCATCGTGGCACCATGGCACCATGGCACCAAGGCACCAAGGCACCATGGCTCCATGGCACCAAGGCACCATGGTACCAAGGTACCATGTCACCAAGGCACCGTGGCACCAAGGCACCGTGGCACCATGGCACCAAGGCACCAAGGCACCAAGGAACCCTGGCACTATG
>CM061548.1:419923404-419935904 GCA_030864215.1 Capsicum pubescens
CGTCAAGCTAGAATGAGACCTGAACGCCGAGCTGTGCAGGCCCCTTTTGATGATGATGATGACGATTTGGATGCGGCTGGTGCCACAGGGGCTATTATTCCTCCACCCTTGGTACCCGGAGCCAAGTTCAATATCACCAGCACCATGATCTAGCTATTACAACTCAAAGGGTTATTTGGTGGACTTACAGGCAATGATCCGAATATGCATCTGATCAACTTTATCTCAATATGCAAGTCGTTTGACAATCCAGGAGTTGGACAAAATGCAATTCGACTGCGCTTATTTCCATTATCTCTATCTGGAGAGGCAACTCTATGGTTGAACGGGCTGACTCCTGACTCTATTACTAATTCGAGGCAACTGAAAGATGCTTTCCTAGAAAGATTCTTTCCGCCATCCAAGAGAGCACAGTTACGAGATGAGATCAATAATTTTCGACAAATTCCAACTGAAGCTCTCCACGAAACATGGGAGAGGTTCAAGAAGAAGCTTATGCGGTGCCCAAATCATCAAATGACCAACATCCACTTGATGGAAATATTATACAAGGCATTGAACTCGGTGACTAAGCCAGTAGTTGATAATGTTGTAGGTGGGTCATTCATGGACCTTACTTTTATTGAGGCTGGTGATATGTTGGATCATATAACAAAGCATAGTAGAGCTTGGCATACCAGGGATTCTGAGGTAGCAAGATCTACTGTATCTACTGGCATGACATCAGAACAGAGACGGAGAGAAGAGGAATGTGACCAAGATATGGCTCACATGAAAACGCAGATGGACCTTCTTACCAAGCATTTATTATCAGGGAAGACAGAAAAGGTCAAGGCTGTTGTATCACAGGGTAGATATAAATCCAATTCTGAGAAGGAAGCGAATTATTTGAATAATCAGGGGGTTTACGAGGAAATGCCCAAGGAAACCAAGGTCGGAACTATTATGAAAAATCTGGATTCAATAATAAGACTGACAGGAGTGGTCTGTATGTTCCTCCTGGAAATCGTGAGGCTGCGGCATCTGGCTCTGGAAAGATGTCCATGGAAGATATGATGGCTAAGTTGTTGAAAGGAGTGGAGGCAACCAACACGGGAGTAACTGAGGTAAAAAATGATTTGTCCTCAATAAATCAATTGGTTGATTCGCATTCCACTTCAATAAAATAGCTGGAACAACAATTGAGTCAACTATCAGCGGCACTCAATCAAAGAAAAGTTGGTACCTTACCTAGAGACACTGTGCAGAACCTAAGGAATGATGGATCATGTATGGATATTACTACCAGGAGTGGTAAGGTGTTGGAAAATCCATCCAAAGGCAACCAGGTGGTTGATATTATAAAAGAGAATGTTATTAAAGCAGATTGTGATGATTCTGTAGAAGCTGAAAATCAGAATGAGAACGTTCATGACACTACACCTAGATATCACCAGCCTGAAAATATTGATAATCGGAAGTAAGATAAAAAGAAAGTGGTGGAGAAAACTCTTCCAACTCCACCACCACATTTTCCTCAGAGACTGAAGAAGAAAGCTGATGACACCAGGTTCAGTAAATTCATGACTATGTTGAAGCAGTTGACTATTAATGTGCCTTTGGTGGAGGGACTGGAGCAGATTCCAGGATATGCCAAATTCATGAAGGACCTTTTGACAAATAAAAGGGAAGCAAGTTATGAACTGGCAGATAATGTTCATCATTGCAGTGCAATTGCCATGAGATCTTTAGTATAGAAAAAGGCAGATCCTGGTGCTTTCACTATTCCTTGCACGGTTGGATCCTTGGATTTTGCTAAGGCATTGTGCGATTTGGGGGCTAGCATCAATTTGATGCCGCTATCTATTTATAAATAGTTGGGGTTGGGCGATCCTACACCAACCAATATGCGGCTCGTGATGGCAGATAGGTTGGTAAAACAACCTGTTGGTATCTTATATGATGTACTGGTGAAGGTTTCTTCCTTCATTTTTCCTGCAGACTTTGTTATTTTAGATTGTGAGGTAGATTTTGAAGTTCCCATAATCTTGGGACGCCCTTTCCTCGCAACAGGAAGTGTGCTTATTGATTTATGAGCAAACGAGCTTTTATTTCAGATGAATGACGAAGTGGTCCATTTTGATATATACAAATCAATGAAGCAGCCTAAAGATATGAATGTGTTCTCTATAGTTGATGTTTATTATGAGGACGAGAAAGAATTATCTGTAGAGAAGCATCTTATTGTTGAGCCATTGTCTGCTGTACTTTTGAACTTTGAGCATGAGGATGTTGAAGAGTATGAAGAAACTATTCGTGCTCTAACAGGAATGGGGTCCTATTCTCATGCCCCTAAGAAGCTGGACCTTGACCTTAAGAATCAATCGTCACCACCAGCGAAACCATCCATTGAAGAGCCACCAGTGCTAGAATTAAAAGAGCTCCTCAGTCATCTAAAGTATGCATTCTTGGGAAGTGGGAATACACTTCCGGTTATTGTTGCGGCTGATTTAGGTGAATAGCAAGTAACGGCTCTCATCTCTGTTCTGAAGAGGTACAAGAAATCCATTGGTTGGACTATTGCTGATATAATTGGTATCCCTCCTGGGATATGTATGCACAAGATTCAGCTCGAGGAAGATTGCGTACCCACCATTGAGCACCAACGTCATTTGAATCCACTTATGCAAGAGGTGGTGAAGAAAGAAATTATTAAGTGGTTAGATGAAGGGGCGGTGTACCTAATTTCAGACAGTAAATGGGTGAGTCCAGTAGAATGTGTGCCCAAGAAAGGGGGCATGACAGTAGTCGCAAATGAAAAAAATGAGCTAATTCCACTCAGACCTGTCACAGGGTGGAGAGTATGTATGGACTACCGGAATCTGAATTCGTGGACGTTAAGGATCACTTTCCAATGCCATTCATGGATCAAATGCTTGATCGATTGGCAGTGAAGGGATGGTTCTGTTTCTTAGATGGTTATTCCGGATACAATCAGATTTGCATTGCTCCTGAAGATCAGGAGAAGACCACTTTTACATGCCGGTATGGTACGTTTGTCTTCAAACGAATGCCATTTAGGCTATGTAACGCACCTGCTACTTTCCAGCGATGTATGATGTCCATTTTTTCTGATATGGTCGAAGACACCTTGGAGGTGTTTATGGATGACTTTTCTGTTGTAGGTGAGTCATTTGAATCATGCTTGGAAAATCTGAGTATGGCTTTGCAGAGATGTGTTGAATTCAACCTGGTGTTAAATTGGGAGAAGTGTCACTTTATGGTTAAGGAAGGCATTGTTCTTGGGCATAAAGTCTCTGAAAGGGGAATTGAGGTTGATCGAGCCAGGATTGAAGTTATCGAGAGATTACCACCTCTAATTTCTGTAAAAGGGGTGTGTAATTTTCTCGGTCATGCAGGTTTTTATCAGAGGTTTATTAAAGACTTCTCCAAGATTGCTAGCCCATTATGCAAACTTTTGAAGAAGGATGCAAAATTTGACTTTTGTGAAGATTGCTTGAAGGCATTTGAATGCCTCAAAGGAAAGCTAGTTGAAGCTCCTATTATTGTAGCACGCGATTGGTCTCTACCTTTTGAAGTTATGTGTGATGCAAGCGGGGTAGCCTTGGGTGCTGTACTTGGTCAGAAAAGAGAAAGGCTATTTCATTCAATCTACTATGCGATCAAGGCCTTGAATGGAGCATAGAAGAACTATACCGTCACTGAACAAGAGCTTCTAGCAGTTGTTTATGCTTTTGAAAAGTTTCGTCCTTACTTGTTAGGAACCAAAGTAGTGGCTCATACAGATCATGCGGCTCTATGATATCTAATGGCAAAGAAGGATGCTAAGCCAAGGCTAATTAGGTGGGTGTTACTACTTCAAGAATTTGATTTCGAGGTAAAAGATACAAAAGGTTGCGGAAACCAAGTAGCTGATCATCTATCTCGACTTGAGAGTGAGCACATAGTGCAACCCGACCTTGATATTGATGATGCATTTCCTGACGAAGAAATCCTAGCCACTATGGTGGAAGACTTACCGTGGTATGCAGACTTTGCGAACTATGTGGTAAGTAAAGTGATTCCTGAGCATCTCTCCTTTCATCAAAAGAGAAAGTTCATGCATGATGTGAAACACTACTTATGGGATGAACCGTATCTCTTTCAACGATGTGCTGATGTATTATTAGGCGATGCATCTCAGATGTGGAGGTGCCTAGCATACTGGAAGCAAGTCATGCTTCCCAAGTTGGGGGTCACCATGCAGGTGATCGAACGACAAGGAAGGTAATCCAAAGTGGATATTACTGGCCTTCATTATTCAAGGATGGTTACGATTTTGTGAGAAGATATGATCAGTGTCAGAGGCAAGGCTCTATCTCGAAGCACCATGAGATGCCCATGTCTAAAATTCTTGAAGTAGAACTATTTGATGTATGGGGTATTGATTTCATGGGCCTATTTGTGAGTTCGTTTGGGATGAAATATATCCTAGTTATTGTGGATTATGTATCCAAATGGGTCAAAGCAGTAGCGCTAGCTGATAATAAAGGTAAGCGTGTTGTAGCGTTCTTAAAGAGAAATATCTTCTCTCGTTTTGGGGTACCTCATACTATCATAAACGATGGAGGTTCACATCTTTGCAACAAGTTGTTCAGAGCCGTATTGGTGAAATATGTGGTTAAGAAACACAAGGTAGCTACACCATATCACCCACAAACTAGTGGGCAGGTAGAGGTTTCTAATCGGGAGATCAAGCTAATCCTTGCAAAGACTGTGAATGCCAGTAGAAAAGATTGGTACAAAAAGCTATTTCCAGGTAAGTTGAAGTCTAAATGGTCTGGTCCATTCAGAATTAGCCAAGTTTACCCATCCGGAGTAGTGGAGTTAGAAAATAATGATGGTGGTGTCTTTAAGGTTAATGGCCAACGAGTGAAACTATATATCGGATATCTCGATGAAGTCTGAGTACTCGAGATAACTATGTCGTGCCACGATAATAAATCAAGCGTTACATGGGAGGCAACCCATCATTATGAGTTTGTTTCGTTAGGATTTTGTTTTTGATAATAAAAGTTCAAAAAGAAGAGTCGTGCTATGACCAAAACTAAGGCGCTCGGTGGGAGGCAACCCGTCCTTCTAATCATTTTTGTTGTTTTTGATTAAGTGTAGGTGCAAGATATACAAAGGAGGAGATTAGTCCCAAATTTTGATTTGAAAGTGAGCCATGCTAAAGGTGGTAAGTGAGGAATGGTGGAGCAAAGGCTATAGGCTAGGCATTGCCTATGCCAATCTAGGCAACGAACAAGGCAATGCCTATGCCAATCTAGGCAACGAACAAGGCAATGCCTATGCAAATCTAGGCAATGGACAAGGCAATGCCTATGCCATTGCCTATGCTCACTGCCTCACATAGGCAAGGGACAAGTCAAGGCCTATACCAATGTAGGCAAGCCTATAGGCGCCGCCTATGCCATTGCCTATGCTCACTGCCTCACATAGGCAATGCCATAGGCACCGCCTATGCCAATCTAGGCGATAGGCAAGGCGCCGCCTATGCCAATCTAGGCGATAGGCAAGGCGCTGACTATGCCAATCTAGGCGATAGTCAAGGTGCCCCATATGCCTAACTAGGCATTGCTAAAGGCACCGCCTATGCTAAGCATAAGCAAAGCATTAGGCGCTGCCTACTTATTTTTTTTTTGTCTCCTAACCCGATTGTACATGGATCAAACCAGACCCATGGCTTAGTCTTTAAATAGATCCTCAACCTTAGAACACAATTCCATTGTTTGCTCAAGATAGGCGACGCCTAAGCTCCTAAATTCTCTCAAAGTTTTTCTTTTTGCTCATCTAATCTTGCAAGTTCATCTTCCGAATCCATCACCACGTAAGTTACTCTTTTATATTTTGTAGTTGTTGCACTACTCCGCTTATAATGGTTTATTAGATTTTGAAGTGGTGTTTGGTGATGAGAATATGGTTGGTTTGTTATGATGCATCTAGTTGAGTGAAAGAATTCGTGTGGGTGTTCTTGACTTTACTCCGAATTGTATTTGATTGGTATTCACTGTCGTATTTTTATGAAGTCAAAATTGTGAAGTTAATGCATAATCTTGAAAGTTGTAATCTTGAATGTTTGAATGACTCGTTCATCGAAGGTATTGATCATGATTGACCACAAGTATAACATGGTTTGGTTATTTCGATGCAAAAACATGATAAGATTGCTATGTGGTAGTCTTGTTCAAACATTGCCTTAATCCAATGAAATAAAGTCGGAAAGTATAGTCAAGATTACATGATTATTAACATTGTGCAAATGGATTAAGTGTGGGGTAGTATCATCACGATTTTCTTTTCCGACTATAGTAAATCTTCCATGATGAAACTAACGTAACTTTATTGTGATCTCAGGTAGAATGGCCCCAAAAGGACGACAAGGAAAAAAAAAAGTGTCCACCTCCAAAAAAGGTCAGAAAAGGGCAAGAAAAGATCAGGCTGAGTCCTCCTCTTTGCAAGTACCTAGATGAACTTTCGGGATAAAGTGGGTCCTAGAGGAGGAAGGAAAGGAGTGGTACAAGAACAACAATGTAAAAAAATATGTTCACGTGGATTTGATGCAGAAGGAGAATCTAGCAAAGAGAGAGCCCCGCATTTTGGCTAAAATCATGGCACTAAATCTTGATTTTATTTTCCGAGATATGGGGGAATGCAATCTTGATCTAACGCGAGAGTTTTATGCCAATTGGTCCCCAAAGACTACTGGAAGTGAAGTAAAGATTCGGGGCCAAGTCTTGCAACTGAATGCGGAATTCTTTAACTCTTTTTTAGGCTTTCCATCTGTGGATCCATCACCGCTCAAGGAGATTTATCACTGACCTCCGTACAGGGCCATCAGACATACATTGTGCAGATCAAGGTCAATGGCACGGTTGATTCGAAACAAGGATAATGGTCGCCACAACACCTACCCGTATGCCTCTTTGAACAGGGAAGCTCGCATATGGTTAAGGATAGTCAACTCTTGCTTGATTCCTGGGACACAATATACTAAGATCACACGTGATCGATTTTGCTTGGTGTATGCTTTGATGATGAATATTCCCATCAACATTGGTGCGGTTATACGATCGTCAATGCGCAAGGCTAGGCTGCACAAAAGGTCCCATTTCAGTTTCGGCAACTTGTTGACTGCGATCTTAAGGAAAGAACACATTGAAGAGGAACCCGCGAATCATAAGATACCACACAACCCGAAGAAGGTTGATCTCACAAAGGTTAAAGATCCAGAAATTGGTCAAGGCATCAACCTCACCACTGCAGAGAGGCATGCTCGAGAAGAAAGCTTTTTTCGCCATCTGTATGGCATGACTAGATTTACACTGATAAATAGGGGTCGTGTTCTGACTGATGCAGAGCTTCAGCAGTTGGACTATGATTACCCGCTTAATGAGCATGCGCGGGCCATGTGTGGAGTGAGGGTACATTTTGAGGAACCTCTCGACGGTGACATGTCGAATGATGATGATCACCGAATACCAGACTCAGACGTGGAGGATAACTCCGATGAGGACGACTCTGATGATGATTCCAACGCAGGGGGTATGACCCCATACATAGAAGAGGAGTCCGACTAATCAGGTTTTCCTTATTTATTACCACTGAGGACAGTGTGTCCCGTCTAAGTGTGGGGTGCGGGTATATGTCTGCTGTATTGTATTTCTTTGCCTACATTTATTCTTGTTTGTTTGATTTAGTCGTAGTTAGTAAGTCGTAATTAGTTAGTTAGATTTTAGATTTTGCATGAAATTGTTCTGATAGACGGCATAGTATATTACAACAAGAGTTTGTGCTAAATCATTACTATTAAGACTCTTAGGCTCTAAGTTGTGACTCACTGTATGATAAATTGTTGTGGTTTAATTCATTCATCTGTTAGGTCAAGAATCTATAATGCTCCCAATGAAGTTGACCATGTGCCTTGTGTGTGTGAGGATATTGTATATTCTTTGTTATGACTGATGCTAGAACTTGCCTGGTGTGTGTGTGAAGCGAAATAAAGATTGTGAGTGTAGGAGATGATTTAGGCATTTCTTTGGCAGCCCTGAAATAGTTTACCTTCTTTTTACCTACCTTTGTACATTGTCCTAGTGAACCCCCTTTGAGCCTTTAGCTATTTTCTTTGGCAGCCTCATATGTAGCCTAATCCATTTTTTTTTCAAGACCATAATTTGATCCAAACTCCTAAGCACATTAAAATTGTAGAATCATGTGGAAAAATAAAAGGAGAATGGTGAAAGTGATGCCTCAGGGTGTATTGGTACTTGAAATTGTTGTGAAAAAGAGTGGCTATTATAGGGATGCTTGCTTAATATAAAAAAAAAGAAAAAAAAATTTAGAAAAACAAAAAGATAGTTGTGTTTATGATTGAATGACAAAATGGGTGTAAAGGGGTTGGTAGATGAAAGAGAGGTAGAGTGGTTGTTAAAAGATAGTGTAAATGGCATATTGTAGTGTATTAAAGAGCTTAGGGAACATAGTCACTATTTCTGGCCAAAATAGTCCTACCTGTACCTTAGCCTACATTACAACCTGTAAAGACCTATTTGATCCTAAACTTAGCAGTCTGATATTAGTAGAGCATTACACTAAGGGCAAGCCTATGGTCATCAGTTGCAATATAAGAATTCTTTGTGAGAGCGAGAGCAAGGAGAGTCTTATACCCATGTTTCAAAAAATGCAAAACTATGAGTGATTATGGGTGATATCTTGTGTGAGCACACATGGTTGATGGTTGTTGGGTAGTTTTATATGTTTCATTGTGGCTTAACTTGTGGATACGAATTAACCATCCTAATGAGTCTATGTTGGAGGTTGAGTTGTTTCTAGTAGTGATCGAGAAACCTACTCTTTGTTAATGATTTTTGTGCATGTCTTGTTGAAAATTTCGTGTTGCTATTGTGAAATTCTAGTTAGGTGTTTTCATGGATGTAATATTTTGTTCGAGGACAAACAAAGCTTTAAGTGTGGGGTGGTGATGTTGGGCGTATTTACATGCCTAAGCACCATAATTTACCCATGTTTCAGCTAAGTTTTGAGGATAAAATATATAATTCTTCCACTTTTAGTCCATTTTCCTTTAAGTGAGCTGACCTATGTGATTAGCATGTTTTCAGGTACTAATGATGAAGATTTCAGCACTTTGTGGACCTGTGGGCAGCAAAGGAAAACTTCACATAAGTGGGAAGGCAGCTTTTGGACTGAAAGTGATGCATGGGAACTTTTTCCCAGGCAAACCCAGTATTTTTAAAGACTTAAGGATGCAGTAGAAACTTATGGGACAAGGATGTTATTAAAAACCTTATTGCTGAATTTTTCAGCATGATTATCATTCGACATTATTCATTATTCAATTGGGAGATTCTATAATAGTTTTGAGAACAGAGAACACGACTTTCTTGAGGAACGGAAAGACAAAACACATTTCATCTCCATAGCCGAGATTTTTCTAAGTTGTGGTATGATGATTATGTCTACTGTGATTTCCGTTGTATTCATGAGTAGCTAAACTTATCTGTTAGGGTTATGGAAACCTTGTAAGATACTATCTATTGCTATGAGTTTGTGAATTCTTGATGTGTTATGCTACTTATATCATTACTCTCTTCGTTTTGATTGAATTATCATGGTTGCAAACATAGAGAATACGCCATTATAGCATTAACTCGTTCGAGAGAAAAGTTACATGTTTGGAAAAGAGAGTGTGACAAGGAAATAGGGTTTCCAACCTCTATTTACACGTTAATGCCTTAACCGTATTAACTTCTTGGAGAATTTGTACCATTTGTTATACACTTTAGGCTCGAGAGAGCTAAAGCGAAATAAATCCTTGATGGTTGAGAAACACTTGGATTTAGAATTAGAATACGCTTCTCTATAAGTGCATGCATGTCTAAATTCCCCATTACTCATAGTTAATAGAGAAGTAGAACTTATAAGGTGGACATAACCCTAACTTATCAATCTCTGTGATTAAATCTTACTACTCAAATCGTTCCATTGGAACTTTGATAATATTAGTTCACGCCTAAACCAAACCCCCCTTTTTCCTTGGAATTTTCAACCAACAGTCTACTAATAATTGCAACACTTAGTGACGAGAATATTCCCTGTGGGATTCGACACCCAACCCAGTTGGGTTCTATATTTGACAGCGACCGCTTACACTTTCTAACGAGAGTTGTAATTTAGGCGTATCACCCGTCGTTCCTATCAATTGAATGATTCGGTGAAATGTTCGGATCACGGCGACGTGGGTAGTTCGCTGCCCGTAATATCGCGAGAAGTCCATTGAACCTTATCATTTACAGAAAGGATTATTCGTAACAAAGTTTCCGTAGGTGAACCTGCGGAAGAATCATTGTCGAGCACTCTGCACAAGCGCCTTCTCCTCGTCCCCAGCGACCGCGCCCCAGTAAGAGCGTGCATTGGGCGACTAACGAACCCTGGCATGGTAAGTGCCAAGGAATACTTAAATCGATAGCCTTCCCCTTGCGCCCCATCCGCGGCGTGCTTCGGGGGGACCTGCGCTTTTTTTGTCCACAAAAATAACTCTCAGAAATGGATATCTCGGCCCTCGCATCGATGAAGAACGTAGAGAAATGCGATACTTGGTGTGAATTGCAGAATCCCATGAACCATCAAGTCTTTGAACATAAGTTTCACCCGAAGATATTAGGCCGAGTGCACGTCTGCCTGGGCGTTACGCATCGCGTCGGCCCCCTCGCAATGCGCCTCAATCTAGAGGTGAGCTGTTGTCGCAGGGAAGATATTGGCCTCCCGTGTGCCTCGGGCTCGCGGCTGGCCTAAATGCGAGTCCACGTCAATGGACATCGCGGAAAGTGGTGGTTGTAACTCAACTCTCTTTGTTGTCACGGCTACATCCCGTCGGGCGTCCGGACTCCAGGTCCCTTTCGCGCTTAGGCGCTCCAATCGCAACCCCAGGTCAGGCGTGATTACCCGTTGAGTTTAAGCATATCAATAAGCGGAAGAAAGGAAACTTACAAGGATTTCCTTATTAACGGCGAGCGAACCGGGAACAGCCCAGCCTTAAATTGGGAGGCTCCATCGTCCGAATTGTAGTCTGGAGAAGCGTCCTCAGCGGCGGATCGGGCCCAAGTCCCCTGGAAGGGGGCGCCAGAGAGGGTGAGAGCCTCATTATGAGCGGACCTTGTCGCACCACGAGGCGCTGTCTACGAGTCGGGTTGTTTGGGAATGCAGACCAAATTGGGTGGTGAATTCCGTCCAAGGCTAAATACGGGTGAGAGAGCTATAGCGAACAAGTACTGCGAGGGAAAAATGAAAAGGACTTTGAAAAGAGAGTAAAAGAGTGCTTGAATTTATCAGGTGAGAAGCGGATGGGAGCCGGCGATGCGCCCCGGTCAGAAGTAGATTGGCGATGAGCCGGTCCGTCGATCGACTCGGAGCGTAGACCAGCGTGGATTGAGGGGTGGCCAAAGCTCGGGCTCTCGATACGCTCGTGGAAAGACATCTCCTCGATTGTGGAAGGAAGCGCGCACCTCCGACATGCTTTGGCATCTGCGCGCTCCGGACGCTGGCCTGTGGGCTCCCCATTCGACCAGTCTTGAAATACCTAACCGCACATACCGAACACAACTCACGCGTCTTGTATCCAAATACTCCGTTGATGCACGCCCAGCATCGGCCCCAACACCCGGCAATAGATGTCGTGCGCTGCTGCCCATGTGGAAGTTGCAAGGCTGAAGCAAGTCCCACTTGACACGATAGCCCGCCCTTGGGGGAAGCAGAGGAGATGAAGGCACACCGAGGCGTATGCACGGGCGCCGCCCACGCCGGCCGCCGGCACTCGCCGCGGATTTGGCTCGGCCGCATGCATGCAGCGCTTGGAGCTTGCCCCGAGAGCAGCATCCAGGACTCGCCGCACACATAAAAGTACCACCTCATCCGAAATCAAGCGCCAGCAGCCCCATCGTGGACGACGCCACCGATAACTGTCACGAGCGCACAATGAAGCGCGGTCGATGTTGCTTCACGAGCACCGACGGGTCACACGGACTAGCAATGTATACTACCATGTGCCCACACTGCACGCCGACATGTCCACTGAGCGCCTATGCCAACTAGCGACAGTCGCCATGAAGTGCCTTCAACACCTCTACCCCCTTATATATACTTACAAAAAAACAACCCAAGTGACAGGAGTAGACATGATTTTTCCAGAGAGTCATGCTAAACATATGCGGACCCGAACTGCACGTTTTGATGTGAGACAGATCCTATGCACTTACAAAATAGTCGCGTAATTTGTAAACGATAATTTTCGTTAAGAAAATATTTTTTTTCAAATATCATTTATGAAAATTCAAAAACTAAGTAAAAATAAATCAAAAATAGAAAAAATATTTATAAAAATATAAAAATATTAGGAAAATATTCCCGGCGCATGAACTAACCTTAAACCAACAATCGAGTGCATA
>CM061548.1:419940904-419945904 GCA_030864215.1 Capsicum pubescens
AGCGCACCCCGTGATTGAGGCTCGATGCAAGGAGGCGACGCGATGCGTGACGCCCAGGCAGACATGCCCTTCGCCTAATAGATTCGGGCACAACTTGCGTTTAAAGACTCGATGGTTCACGAGATTCTACAATTCACACCAAGAATCGCATTTCGCTACGTTCTTCATCGATGCGAGAGTCGAGATATCTGTTGCCGAGAGTCATTTTTGTGGACAAAAGAAGCATAGGTCCCCCCTACGCACACCGCAGATGGGGCGTGAGGGGCAGGCTATCGATTTAAGTATTCCTTGGCACTTTCCACTCCGGGGTTCGTTAGTCGCCCGACGCATGCGCTTGCTAGGGCACGTGCACCGGGGAAGAGGGGGAGGAGCTCGTGCAGAGTGTCGGAGCAACCCGCCCACGCGGAATCCCTAGTTGTTAAACACGTTCGTGGGTTGTTCTGCTGTGCAGGTTTCGACAATGATCCTTCCTCAAGTTCACCTACAGAAACCTTGTTACGACTTCTCTTTCCTCTAAATAATAAGGTTCAATGGACTTCTCACATTTTCGCGGGCAGAGAACCGCCCACGTCGCCATGATCCGAATATTTCACCAGATCATTCAATCGGTAGGAGCGGCGGGCGGTGTGTACAAAGGGCAGGGACGTAGTCAACGTGAGCTGATGACTCGCGTTTACTAGGAATTCCTCGTTGAATACCAATAATTGCAATGATCTATCCCCATCACGATGAAATTTTAAAGATTACCCGGGCCTATCGGCCAAGGCTATAAACTCGTTGAATACATCATTGTAGCGCGCGTGCGGCCCAGAACATCTAAGGGCATCACAGGCCTATTATTGAATCAAACGTCCACGTCCTAAAAGGCCGTAGTCCCTCTAAGAAGCTGACCACAAAGGGATACCTCCGCATAGCTAGTTATCAGGTTGAGGTCTCGTTCATTAACAGAATTAACAAGACAAATCGCACCACCACCAATAGAATCAAGAAAGAGCTCTCAGTTTGTCAATCCTTACTATGTCTGGACCTGGTAAGTTTCCCCGTGTTGAGTCAAATTAAGTTGTAGGCTCCACTCCTGGTGGTGCCCTTTTGTGAATTCCTTTAAGTTTCAGCCTTGCGACCATACTCCCCCCGGAACCCAAAAACTTTGATTTCTCATAAGGTGCCGGCGGAGTCCTAAAAGAAACATCCCCCGATCCCTGCTCGGCATCGTTTATTGTTGAGACTAGAACGGTATCTGATCGTCTTCGAGCCCCCAACTTTTGATCTTTATTAATGAAAAAATCCTTGGAAAATGCTTTCGCATTTGTTCATCGTTCATAAATCCAAGAATTTCACCTCTGACTATGAAATACAAATGCCCCCGACTATCTCTATTAATTATTACTCCGATCCTGAAGGCCAATGTAATAGGACTGAAATCCTATAATGTTATCCCATGCTAATGTATACAGAGCGTAGGCTTGCTTTGAGCACTCTAATTTCTTCAAAGTAACAGCGCCAGAGGAACGACCCGGCCAGTTAAGGCCAGGAGCGCTTCGCCGACAGAAGGGACAAGATGACCGGTGCACACCATAGGCAAACCGGTCGGCCTATCCCAATGTCCAACTATGAGTTTTTTAACTGCAACAACTTAAATATATGCTATTGGAGCTGTAATTACCGTGGCTGATGGCACCAGACTTGCCTTTCAATATATCTTCGTTAAGGGATTTAGATTGTACTCATTCGAATTACCAGACTCATTGAGCCCGGTATTGTTATTTATTGTGACTACCTCCCCGTTTCAGGATTGGGTAATTTGCACGCCTGCTGCCTTCTTTTGATGTGGTAGACGTTTCTCAAGCTCCCTCTCTAGAATCGAACCTTAATTCTCCGTCACCCATCACCACTATGTTAGGCCACTATCCTACCATCGAAAGTTGATAGGGCAGAAATTTGAATGATGCATCGCTGGCACGATGGTTGTGCGATCAGTCGAGTTATCATGAATCATCGCAGGAATGGGCAGAGCTCGCATCGACCTTTTAACTAATAAATACATCTTTTCCAGAAGTCGGGGTTTGTTGCACGTATTAGCTCTAGAATTATTACGGTTATCCGAGTAGTAGATACCATTAAACAAACTATAACTGATTTAATAAGCCATTCACAGTTTAACAGTATGAATTTGTTCATACTTACACATGCATAGCTTAATGTTTGAGATAAGAATATGACTACTGGAAGGATCAACCAGGTAGCATTCCTCATCGACATCGGCATCGCATGAGTCCGGCCTGCCCGTGAGGGCGCAAACGGATTTAAGGCAAGCGCGACCATCATTTGCAAGGTAGTCCTCCTCTTACGATTCACGGAATAAGTAAAATAACGTTAAAAGTAGTGGTATTTCACTTTCACCTTTCGGCTCCCACTTATACTACACCTCTCAAGTCATTTCACAAAGTCGGACTAGAGTCAAGCTCAACAGGGTCTTCTTTCCCCGCTGATTCTACCAAGCCCGTTTTCTTGTCTTTGGTTTTGCTGGATAGTAGACAGGGACAGTGGGAATCTCGTTAATCCATTCATGCGCGTCACTAATTAGATTACGAGGCATTTGTCTACCTTAAGAGAGTCATAGTTACTCTCACTGTTTACCCGTGCTTGGTTGAATTTCTTCACTTTGACATTCAGAGCACTGGGCATAAATCACATTGCGTGAACATCTGTCGGGACCATCACAATGTTTTGTTTTAATTAAACAGTCGGATTCCCCTTGTCCGTACCAGTTCTAAGTTGACTTTTCGATGCGCGGGGACGGCCCCAGAAGGAACCGTTCCCAGTCCATCCCCCGAACGGCACGCGGCAACCCGCTCTCACCGCGGGTGCATCTCGAGCAGTCCACCAACAGCCGACGGGTTTGGGACTGGGACCCCCGTGCCCAACACTTAGAGCCAATCATTTTCCCGAAATTACGGATCCATTTTACTGACTTTCCTTGCCTACATTGTTCCATCGACCAGAGGTTGTTCACCTTGGAGACCTGATGCAGTTATAAGTACGACTGGGAGTGGACGACATTCGGTCCTCCAGATTTTCAAGGGCCGCCGGGAGCGCACCGGACACCACGTGACGTGCGGTGCTCTTCCAGCCGCTGGACCCTACCTACGGCTGAGCCGATTCCAGGGTAGGCAAGCTATTAAACAGAAAATATAACTCTTCCCAAGGCTCCCGCTGACGTTTCCAAACTTTCTAACGTTGTAGTCGACCGCCACGTCCCGGTTCAGGAATTTTAACCCGATTCCTGATGTTGGGTGTATTTACACGCCTAAACACCATAATTTACCCATGTTATAGCTAAGTTTTGAGGATAAAATATATAATTCCTGCACTTTTAGTCCATTTTCCTGTAAGTGAGCTAACCTACATGATTAGCATGTTTTCAGGTATTAATGATGAAGATTTCAGCACTTTGTGGACCTTTGGGCAGCAAAGGAAAACTTCACAGAAGAGGGAAGGCAGCTTTTGGAAGCCTATGAACTGAATGTGATGCATGGAGAAATTGTCCCGGGCAAAAGAAGTATTTTTAAATACTTAGGGGTGCAGCAGTAACTTAATAGGACTAGGACAAGGATGTTATAAAAACCCTATTTGCTGAATTTTTCAGCATTCGTGCATTGATTCACGATTGCTTTTTCAGAATTCAGTCGACACTTTGAGTATTATTCAGTTTACAGATTCTGTAATTTTAGACAGAGAAAAATGCTACAAGAACGGCTAGAGAGGAAATCACGTCATTCTCATAGTGACGCCAATACATACCCATCGTGAGATTGTTATCGTTTTGGTATGATGATGATGATGTCTTCGTTGTTTTCCTTTACAATCATGAGTAGCTAAAATTCTCTGTTAGGGTTATGGAAGCCTTTTGATATACTATCTATTACTATGAGTTTGTTAATTCTTGATGCGTATGCTACTTATATCATTACTCTCTTTGTTTTAATTAAATTCTTGTGGTTGCAAACATATAGAATACGCTATTATAGCATTAACTTGTTCGAGAGAAAAGTTACATGGTTGGAAAAGAGTGTGACAAGGAAATAGGGATACCAACCCCTATTTACACGTTAGTGCCGTAACTGGGTTAACTTCTTGGAGAATTTGTACCATTAGTTATACACTTTAAGCTCGAGAGAGTTAAAGTGAAATAATCCTTGATGGTTGAGAAACACTAGGATTTACCATTAGAATACGAATCTCTATAAGTGCATGCATGTCTGAATTCCGCATTACTCATAGTTAATAGATACGTAAAACTCATAAGGTGGAAATAACCCTAACTTATTTTTCTCTGTGATTAAATCTTACTAAATCAAGAATTTTGTTGTTAGTTCCATAGTATTAATTCACGCCAAACCCAATCCCCCCTTTTCCGTGGAATTTTTGATCAACAGTCTATTAATAATTGCAATACTTAGTGACCAAGTATTTCCTGTGGGATTCAACACCCAACCCAGTTGGGTTCTATATTTGACAGCGACCGCTTACACTCTTACGAGAGCTGTAGTTTGGGCGTTATCAATTCCCTTTCGGAGTACGCGCGAAACGCGCTATCTGTCGGGGTTCCCCCGACCCTTAGGATCGACTAACCCATGTGTAAGTGCAGTTCACATGGAACCTTTCCCCTCTTCGGCCATCAAAGTTCTCATTTGAATATTTTCTACTACCACCAAGATCTGCATCGACGACCGCTCCGCCCGGGCTCGCGCCCAAGCTTTTGTAGCGACCGCCGCGCCCTCCTACTCATCGGGGCCTGGCACTTGCCCCGATGGCCAGGTGTAGGTCGCGCGCTTAAGCACTATCCATTTTCGGGGCTAGTTGATTCGGCAGGTGAGTTTTTACACACTGCTTAGTTTAGCGCGCAGTTTGGCACCGTAACCCGGCTTCCAGTTCATCCCGCATCGCCAGTTCAACTAACCAAAAATGGCCCACTTGGAGCTCTTGATTCCGTGGCGCGG
>CM061548.1:419948404-419993404 GCA_030864215.1 Capsicum pubescens
CTTCCTTGGATGTGGTAGCCATTTCTCAGGCTCCCTCTCCGAAATCGAACCCTAATTATCCGTCATCACCATGGTAGGCCACTATCCTACCATCGAAAGTTGATAGGGAAGAAATTTGAATAATGCATCACCGGCACAATGGCCATACGGTCCATCGAGTTATCATAAATTATCGCAGCAATGGGCAGATCCCGCGTCGACCTTTTATCTAATAAATGCTTCCCTTCCAGAAGTCGGGTTTTGTTGCATGTATTAGCTCTAGAATTACTACGGTTATCCGAGTAGTAGATACCATCAAACAAACTATAACTTATTTAATGAGCCATTCGCAGTTTCACAGTCTGAATTTGTTCATACTTAAACATGCATGGCTTAATCTTTAAGACAAGAATATGACTACTAGCAGGATCAACCAGGTCGAATTCCTCATTGACGTCGGCGTCGCATGAGCCCGGACTGCCCGCGAGGGCACAGACGGATTCAAGATGAGCACGACCGTCGTTTGCAAGGAGCATCGTACAGGGTAGATAGGAGTCGATGAAGACCCCATGCCTACTACGTCCACCGCATTTGAGAATTCCAACAGCGGCTCATGGACCACGACATAGCACAACGAAGTGAGGAAGGCGTGGGACACGAGGGCGGCCTTTTGATTCACCCCGCGCACGAAATGCGAGGGGCAAAAGGCGAACGATAAAACTTGATAATGCATGGGCATTAGGTATGCAACACAGGAAACCAACTTCTAGCAAGCCTAAATTGCGCTTGCCCCATGACTGAGATGGTACGCGGGTGAGGACGTTGCTGCTCGAGCAGGGATCCTACCTAATTTCACATACCGAACACAACTCACACTTCGTGCGTCCAAATGCTCAGTTGATGCACGCCCAGCACCGGAACCAACACCCTGCAATATATGTCGTGCGCTGCTGCCCATGCGGAAGTAGCAAGGCTGAAGCAAGTCAAGCTTGACATGATATCCCACCCTTGGGGGAAGAAGAGGAGATGAAGGCACGCCGAGGCTTATGCATGGGCGCCGCCCACGCCGTCCGGTGACGTTCACCGCGGATTCAGCTCGGCCGCATGCGTGCAGCGCCTGGAGCTTGCCCCGAGAGCAGCATCCAGGACTCGCCACACGCACAAAAGCATCACCTCATCCGAAATCAAGCGCCAGCAGCCCCATCGTGGTTGACGCAACCGATAACCGATACGAGCGAACAATGAAGCGCGGTCGACGTTGCTTTACGGGTACCGACGGCTCGCACGGACTAGCGATGCATGCTTCCATATGCCTACACTGCATACCGACATGTCAACTGAGCGCCAATGCCAACTAGCGACAGTCTCCTTGAAGTGCCTTCAACACCTTTACCCTCTTATATAAGCTTAAAAAAAAACAACCCAAGTGACAGGAGTAGACATGATTTTGCCGGAGAATCATCCTAGACATATGCGGACCCGAACTGCACGTTTTGATGTGAGACAGAGCCTATGCACGCACAAAAAAGTTGCGTAATTTGTAAACGATAATTTTCATTAAGAAAATATTTTTTTAAAAATATCATTTATGAAAATTCAAAAACTAAGTAAAAATAAATCGAAAATAGAAAAAATATTTATAAAAAGATAAAAACATTAGGAAAATATTCCCAGCGCATGAACTAACCTTAAACCAACAATCGAGTGCATATTTGTACGTATAACGTAATAGTATAAAATATTTTAATTTAAGGATATTGAATAAAAAATTTAAAAAAATATAAAAATAACGTAGGGACATTAGGAAAATCGCCCAGAACGCGACAGATAAGTAACAACCCCAAAATATGCATATTAGAATGAAGTAACATTAAACCAACAATTGAGTGCATATTTGTACGAATAATATAACAATATAAAATATTTAAATTTAAGAATATTAAATAAAAATTTTAAAAAAAGGCGATGGGACATTACGAAAACTGTCACAACATATGAGGTAGCATTAAAATATATTTAAAATAAATAATTAGAGTGGATATGTAACAAAATGAGTATGCAGCGGTGAGGAAGATAGATGAAAGTCAGGAAAATATTAGGATGATCGAACGTAGGTTTACGCTCTTTTGATTTTGGAACGGTGGTGCCTTGGTGCCATGGTGCCTTGGTGCCATAGTGACATAGTTCCTTGGTGACTTGGTGCCATGGTGCCACGGTGCCTTGGTGCCACGGTGCCTTGGTTCCATGGTGCCTTGGTGACATGGAGCCATGGTGCCTTGGTTCCATGGTGCCACGGTGCCTTGGTGCCACGGTGCCTTGGGGCCATGGTTCCTTGGTGCCTTGGTGCCTTGCTGCCTTGGTGCCACGGTTCCATGGTGCCACGGTGCCATGGTGCCACGGCACCTTGGTGCCATGGTGCCACGGTGCCATGGTGCCACGGTGCCTTGGTGCCATGGTGCCATAGTGCCTTGGTGCCATGGAGCCACGGTGCCTTGGTGCCATAGAGCCATGGTGCCTTAGTGCCATGGTACCACGGTATCTTGTGCCATATTGCCACGGTGCCATGGTGCCTTTCTGTGCGGTGTTATGGTGCCACGATGCCATGGTGCCTTGGTGCCCGGTGCCTTGGTGCCATGGTGCATGGTGCCACGGTGCCATGGTGCGTTGGTGTCATGGTGCCTTGGTGCCATGGTGCCTTGGTGCCTTGTGCCCATGGTGAGTTGGGGGCGATGGTGCCGGTGCACGGATGACCAATTGTGTGAATCAACGGTTCCTCTCGTACTAGGTTGAATTATTACTGCGACACTGTTATCAGTAGGGTAAAACTAACCTGTCTCACGAAGGTCTAAACCGAACTCACGTTCCCTATTAGTAGGAGAACAATCCAACACTTGGTGAATTCTGCTTCACAATGATAGGAAAATCCGACATCGAAGGATCAAAAAGCAACGTCGCTATGAACGCTTGGCAGCCACAAGCCAGTTATCCTTGTGGTAACTTTTATGACGCCTCTAGCTTCGAATTCCAACGGTCTAAAGGATCGTTAAGCCATGATTCAGGGTTCGTATTTATACTGGAAATTAGAATCAAACAAGCTTTTACCCTTCTATTCCACACGAGATTTCTGTTCTCGTTGAGCTCATCTTAGGACACCTGCGTAATCTTTTAACAGATGTGCCGCCCCAGCCAAACTTCCCACCTGACAATGTCTTCCGCTTGGATCGACCCATAGAGCGAGCCTTGGGTCCAAAAAGAGGGGCACTGCCCCACTTCCAATTCACGGAATAAGTAAAATAACGTTAAAAGTAGTGGTATTTCACTTTCACCTTTGGGGTCCCACTTATACTACACCTCTCAAGTCATTTCACAAAGTCGAACTAGAGTCAAGCTCAACAGGGTATTCTTTCCCCGCTGATTCTGCCAAGCCCATTCCCTTGGTTGTGGTTTTGCTGGACCCTACCTCCGGCTAGGCCGATCCCAGGGTGGGCAGACTTTTAAACAGAAAAGATAACTCTTCCCGAGGTTCCTGCCGACGTGTTCGGACTTTCTAACGTTGCCGTCGACCGCCACGTCCCGGTTCAGGAATTTTAATCCGATTTCCTTTCGGAGTACGCGCGAAATGCGCTATCTGTCAGGATTCCCCCGACCCATAGGATTGACTAACCCATGTGCAAGTGTCGTTCACATGGAACCTTTTCCCTCTTCGGCCTTCAAAGTTCTCATTTGAATATTTGCTACTACCATCAAGATCTTCACCGACGGCCACTCGCGCCCAAGGTTTTGCAACGACCGTCGCGCCCTCCTACTCATCGGGGCCTGGCACTTGCCCCGACGGCTAGGTGTAGGTCGCGCGCTTAAGCGCCATCCATTTTCGGGGCTAGTTGATTCGGCAGGTGAGTTGTTACACACTCCTTAGCGGATTTTAACTTCCATGACCACCTTCCTGCTGCCTTAATTGACCAACACCCTCTGTGGGATCTAGGTTAGCTCGCAGTTTAGCGCCGTAACCCGGATTCCGGTTCTTCCCGCATTGCTAGTTCTACTTACAAAAAATGGCCCACTTGGAGCTCTTGATTCCGTGGCGCTGCTCAACAAAGCAGCCACGCCTTCCTACCTATATAAATTTTGAGAGTAGGTCGAGGGCGTTGCGCCCCCGAGGCCTCTAACCATTAGCTTTACCCGATAGAACTCGCATGAAGACCCCATGCCCACTGCGTCTACCGCATCCGAGAATTCCAACCACCGCTTATGGACCATGACATCACCCGACGAAGAGAGGAAGGCATGGGACACGAGGGAGGCCTTTCAATTCACCCCGCGCATGAAATGCGAGGGGCGAAAGACGATCGTTAAAACTTGATAATGCCTGGACATTAGGTATGCAACACAGGAAACCGACTTCTAGCAAGCCTAAATTGCACTTTCCCTACGACTGAGATGGAACGCGGGTCAAGACATCGCTGCTCGAGTAGGGATCTTACCTAACCGCACATACCGAACACAACTCACGCGTTGTGCATCCAAATGCTCCGTCGATGCACGTCCAGTACCGGCCTCAACGCCCGACAATAGATTTTGTGCGTTGCTGCCCATGCGGACGTTGAAAGACTAAAACAAGTCCCTCTTGACACGATAGCCCGCCCTTGGGGGGAGCAGAGGAGATGAAGGCACGCCGAGGATTATGCACGGACGCCGCCCACGTCGGCCGCCGGTGCTCGCCGCAGATTAAGCTTGGCCGCATGCGTGCAGCTCCAGGATCTTGCCCCGAGAGCAGCATCTAGGAGTCGCCGAACGCACAAAAGCACTGCCTCATCTGAAATCAAGAGCCAGCAACCCCGTCGTGAACGATGCCACTGATAACCGACACGAGCGCACAATGACGTGCGGTCGACGTTGCTTCACGGGCACCGACGGCTCACACGGACTAGCGATCCATGCTTCCATGTGCCCATACTGCATGCCGACATGTCTACTGAGCGCCTATGCCAACTAGCAACAGTCGCCTTGAAGTGCCTTCAACACCTCTACCCCCCTTATATATGCTTAAAAAAAACTACCCAAGTGACAAGAGTAGACATGATTTTGCCAGAGAATCATCCTAGACATATGCAGACCCGAACTACACGTTTTGATATGAGAAGGAGCCTATGCACTCACAAAAAAGTTGCGTAATTTGTAACGATAATTTCCGTTAAGAAAATATTTTTTTTCAAATATCATTTATGAAAATTCAAAAACTAAGAAAAAATAAATCAAAAATAGAAAAAATATTTATAAAAATATAAAAACATTAGGAAAATATTCCCAATGCATGAACTAACCTTAAACCAACAATCGAGTGCACTGTGGGCCAAAAATTAGTTCATGCGCTGGGAATATTTAACGGGCCCGTTTGGCCCTTACCACTCAATTGTTGGTTTAAGGTTAGTTCATGCGCTGGGAAAATTAGTTCATGCACTGGGAATATTTAATCGAGTGGTTAGAAAAACGGGTGAAATGGTGCGAACGGGTCATTTTAGGGCCAAACCGGTGTGCTATAGCACACAGTTTTGGGGGTGGGCTCGGGGTTCGAGTGTGTTGTGGGCCAAAAATTGACTGAGGCATGCCATGGAGGTTGGGGATCGTTCGAGTATTGTCGGTTTAATTTTTCGTGGCCATTTGAGTGACAAACGAGCAAAATAGCACGAACGGGGCATTTTCAGGCCAAATCGGTGTGCTATAGCCCCCGGTTTTGGGGTGGGCCCAGGGTCCCAATGTCCTGTGGTCCAAAAATCAATCTAGGCATGCCAAGGAGGTTAGGAATCACTCCAGTGTGGTTCATTTAATTTTTCGTGGCCATTTGGGTGGACAAACGGGCAAAACGGAGCATTTTCGGGGGCAAATCGGTGTGCTATAGACCACGATTTTGGGGGTGGGCTTGGGGTTTGGGCGTGCTGTGGGCTAAAAATTTATCGAGGCTTTCCAGGAAGGTTGGGGATCATTCTAGTGTAGTCCATTTTATTTTTCGTGGTCATTTGGGTGGACAAATGGGAAAAATAGTTCAAACGGAGCATTTTTGGGCTAAATCGGTGTGCTATAGCCCACGGTTTTTAGGGTGGGCCCGGGGTCCGAGCATGTTGTAGGCCAAAAATTAATCAGGGCATGCCAGGGAGGTTGGGGATCATCTTAGTGTGGTCCGTTTAATTTTTCGTGGCCATTTGGGTGGATAAACGAGCGAAACGGCACAAACGGGGCATTTTAAAGCCAAATCGATGTGCTATAGCCCACGGTTTTGGGGGTGGGCCCTGGGTCCGAGCATGTTAAGGGCCAAAAATCGACCGGGGCGTGCCAGGGAGGTTGGGGATCGTCCTAGTGTGGTCTGTTTATTTTTTCATGGCTATTTGGGTTGACAAACAGGTGAAACGGCGTGAACGGGGCATTTTTGGGCCAAATCGGTGTGCTATAGTCCACAATTTCGAATGTGGGCCCAGGGTCCAGGTGTGTTGTTGGCCGACAATCGAGCGAGGCTTTGTAGGGAGGTTGGGGATCATCCCAGTGTGGTCCGTTTAATTTTTTGTGGCCATTTGGGTGGACAAACGGGCAAAACAGCACGAACATGGCATTTTCGAGCCAAATCGGTGTGCTATAGCCCACGATTTTGGGGGTGGTCTCCGGGTCCGAACGTGATGCGGGCCAAAAATTGATCAGGGTGTGCCAGGGAGATTGTGTATCGTCTCAGTGTGGTACGTTTAATTTTTCATGGTCATTTGGGTTGACAAACATGTGAAACGGCGCGTACGGGGTCTTTTCGGGATAAATCAGTGTGCTATAGCCCACGGTTTTGGGAGTGGCCCCGGGGTTCGAGTATGCTGTGGGCCAAAAATTGACCGGGGCATGCTAGGGAGGTTGGGAATTGATAACGCCCAAACTACAGCTCTCGTAAGAGTGTAAGCGGTCGCTGTCAAATATAGAACCCAACTGGGTTGGGTGTCGAATCCCACAGGGAATACTTGGTCACTAAGTGTTGCAATTATTAATAGACTGCTGATCGAAAATTCCACGGAAAAGGGGGGGATTGGATTGCGGCGTGAATTAATGCTATCAAAGTAACAACAGAATGTTTTGTTTAGTAAGATTTAATCACAGAGAAAAATAAGTTAGGGTTATGTCCACCTTATGAGTTCTACGTATCTATTAACTATGAGTAATGCGGAATTCAGACATGCATGCACTTATAGAGATTCGTATTCTAATGGTAAATCCTAGTGTCTCTCGACCATCAAGGATTATCTCACTTTAACTCTCTCGAGCTTAAAGCGTATAACTAATGGTACGAACTCTCCAAGAGTTAATCCAGTTACGGCACTAACGTGTAAATAGGGGTTGGTAGCCCTATTTCCTTGTCACACTCTCTTTTCCAGAAATGTAACTTTTCTCTCGAACAAGTTAATGCTATAATGGCGTATTCTATATGTTTGCAACCACAAGAATGTAATTAAGATGAACAGAGTAATGATATAAGTAGCATAAGTATCAAGAATTCACAAACTCATAGTAATAGATAGTATATCATAAGGCTTCCATAACCCTAATAGAGAAGTTTAGCTACTCATGATTACAACAGAGATCACAATAAACATCATCATCGTACCAAAGCTCAAAGAATCTCCCGTTGAAGATGGGTGTGGCATCAAACTAGGTTGACATTTTTACCCTCTAGACGTTTCCCCCAAGTTAGAATTTTTTTCTCTGTTGAAACTTACAAAATCTGTAAACTGAATAATACTAGAAAGTCGAATGAATAATGAAAGTATCTATCAATTCGTGAATAATGAAAAGCATGAATGAATGCATGCTGAAAAATTCAGAAAAATAGGGTTTTTATAACATCCTTGTCCTATTCCTACTAAGTTACTGCTGATCCCCAAGTCTTTAGAAATACTATTTTTGCCCGGGACAAGTTCTCCATGCATCACCTTCAGTCCATAAGCTTCCAAAAGCTGCCTTCCCACTTATGTGAAGTTTCCCTTGCTACCAAAAGGTCCACAAAGTGCTGAAATCTTCATCATTAATACCTGAAAACATGCTAATCACGTTGGTTAGCTCACTTACAGGAAAATGGACTAAAAATGCAGGAATTATATATTTTGTCCTTAAAACTTAGCTAAAATATGGGTAAATTATGGTGCTTTAGGCGTGTAAATACGCCTATCATCAACACCCCACACTTAAAGCTTTGTTCATCCTCGAACAAAATATTACGTCCATGCAATCATCTACTTAGAATATCACAGCAACAACATAAAATGTTCAACAAGACAGGCACGACAATTATTAACAAAGAGTAGTTTTCTTGTTCACTACTAGAAACAATTCAACCTCCAACATAGACTTGTGATGATGGTTAATTCGTATCCACAAGTTAAGTCACAAAGAATCATATAACACTACCCAACAATCATCAACCATGTGTGTCTCACACAAGATATCACCCATAATCACTCATAAGTTTTTCATTTTTCGAAACATGGGTACAAGATTCTCCTTGCTCTCACTCTCACAAAGAATTCATTTGTTGCAACTGATGACCATAGGCTTGCCCTTAGTGTAATTCTCCACTAATATCAGAATGCTAAGCTTAGGATCAAGTAGGTCTTTACAGGTTGTAATGTAGGCTAAGGGAAAGGTAGGACTATTTTGGCCAGAAATAGTGACTATGTTCCCTAAGCGCTTTAATACACTATGTTATGTCATTAACACTCTCTTTTAAACAACCCTTCTACCTTTCTTTTCATCTTACACCCCTTTTCACCTATTTTGTTATTCAATTATAAACACAAAGATGAGAATATACAACTTTTTTTTTTTTTATTTTTCTATTTCTATTTTTTTCTTTTTTTTATAAAACACCTCTATGATAGCCATTCCTTTTCACAACAATTTCAAGTACCAATACACTCTGAGGCATCACTCTCACCCAATTTCCTCTTATTTTGTCACATGACTCTACAATTTAAAGCGCTTAGGAATTTTGATCAAATTATGGTCTTGAAAAAAAAATGGATTAGGCTACATATGAGGCTGTCAAAGAAAATAGCTAAAGGCTCAAAGGGGGTTAACTAGGATAATGTCCACGGGTAGGTAAAAAGAAGGTAAACAATCACAGGCTGCCAAAGAAATGCCTAAATCATCTCCTAAACTCACACTCTTTATTTCGCTTTACACACACATCAGGCAAGTTCTAGTATCAGTCACAACACAGAATATACTATAACCTCACACACACAAGGCACATGGTCAACTTTATTGGGAGCAGTATAGACTCTTGACCCAACAGATGAATGAATTAAACCACACACTTATCACACAGTGAGTCACACTTAGAGCCTAAATGTCTCAATAGTAATGATGATTTTGTCACAAACTCTTGTCATAATACCATGCCGCCTATCAGAACAATTTCATGCAAAATCTAAAAAATCTAAAATTAAACTAACTAATTACGACTAATTAAAACAAACAAGAACTAGAATAAATGCAAATGCAGAGAAAGAAGTGTAGCATACAAATACCAGCACCCCACACTTAGATGGGACACACTACCCTCAGTGGAAAATAAATAAGAAAAACCTGATTAGTCAGACTCCTCCTCTATGTCTGGGGTCATACCCCCTGCATCGGAATCATCATCAGAGTCGTCGTCATCAGAGTTCTCCTCCACGTCTGAGTCTGGCATTCGGCGATCGTCATCGATTGGCACGTCATCATCAAGAGGTTCCTCAAAATATACACCTACTCCGCACATAGCCCTCGCATGCTTATTCATTGAGTAGTCATAATCCAACTGTTGGAGCTCTGCAGCAGTTGGAACACGACCCCCTCTCATCATGGTGAACCTCGTCATGCCATATAAATGGCGGAAGAAGCTTTCGTCGTGAGCATGTCTTTCTGCAGTGGTCAGGTTGACGTCATGTATAGATTCATCATCTTTCACCTTTGTGAGGTCAACTTCCTTTGGGTTGTGTGGAAGCTTATGATCTGCAGGTTCCTCTTCGATGTCCTCCTTCCTCAATATCGCAGTCAACAAATTTCCAAAGCTGAAGTGGGACCTCTTGTGTAGCCTAGCCTTACGCATTGAAGATCGAATAATTGCCCCAATGTTGATGGGGATGCTCGTCATCAAAGCGTACACCAAACACTCTCTATCACGTGTGATCTTTGTGTACTGTGTTCCTGGAATCAAGCAAGAGTTGACTATCTGCAACCATATCCGAGCTTCTCTGTTCAAAGAAGCATATGGGAAGGTATTATGCCAACCGGTATCCTTGTGACGACTCCAACATGCCATTGATCTTTTTCCGCATAGTGTGTGTCTGATTTCCCTGTACGGAGGTCTGTTATAAAGCTCCTTGAGCGGTGATGGATCTACAGATGGAAAACCCAGAAAAGATTTGAAGAACTCTGCATTTAGTTGCAAGACTTGGCCCCAAATCTTTACTTCACTCCCTATAGTCTTTGGGGACCAATTGGCATAGAATTCTCGCATTAGATCAATATTGCACTCTCCCATATCTCGGAAAATGAAATCAAAATGTAGCGCCATTATTTTAGCCAAAATGCGAGGTTCTCTATTTGCTAGGCTCTCTTTTTGTATTAACTCCACGTGAGCATATTTTTTCACTTTGTTGTTCTTGTACCACTCCTTTCCTTCCTCCTCTAGGACCCATTTTATCCTGAACATGCGATGAGGTATTTGCAGCGAGGAGGATTCAGCTTGCTCTTTTCTTCCCCTTTTCTGACCTTTCTGTGAGGTGGACGCTTTTTCTTTTCCTGGGAGACTTTTTGATGCCATTGTGCCTGAGATTAAAATAAAGTCATGTTAGCTTCATCTCGGTAGATACAATCGATAAACAAACAGTAGTGGCACCACCCCACACTTAATTTGTGGTGACAAACTAATTAAGTGAACGATGTCGATTACTCAGACTTCATCACCATACATTTAGGTGTTATGTTCCAACAATATATTCAGCGCAATCATAATTTTCATGTCATCTTCACTATCTTTTTCAACTCTATTTCATATAAACTTGACTATACTGTATGGTTCGGATTAATGCACTTTTGGAACAAGACTACTACGTAGAGATCGAATCAAGTTTATGTCATAGAAATAATCACAAAATCTCATGCTTGTATTCAATCATGATCTTTATCTCGATGAATGAGCCTTTCAAAACATTCCAACGTTCGACTTACACGATTATGTGATTAGCTTTACCATTTCAATTCCGCAAAAAGATGACAGTGTATAACAACCAAAATACAAATCGGAACAAAGTTTAGAACACCCATACATATTCTTTCACTCAACTAGATGTATCAACACAAACCAACTACATTCAAATCGCCAACACTACTTCAAGATTTAACAAATCATTATAGGCGTAGTATTGTAATAACTACGGAATATAAAAGAAGTACTTACTTGGTGATGGCCTCGGAAGATGATCTTGCAAGGTTAGAAGAGCAAAAAGAAAATTTTTGAGAGATTTGGAGAGTAAAGGCGGCGCCTAGGTTGAGCAAATAAGTGTGTTTTGTTCTAATGTTGAAGTTTTATTTATAGGACAAGGCTTGGGTTGGGTTTGACCCATTTAAAATCGGATTAGGAGACCAAAAAGTAAGCATAGGCGGCGCCTAATGCTTTGCCTATGCTTAGCATAGGCGGCGCCTTTTGCAAAGCCTAGTTGAGCATAGGCGGCGCCTATGCTATGGCATTGTAGATTCAGAGAGCAAAGGCAATGGCATAGGCGGCGCCTATGCTATGGCATTGTTGGGCATAGGTGGCGCCTATGCTATGGCATTGTAGATTCAGAGATCTTAGGCCATAGCATAGGCCTTGCCTTGTTCGTTGCCTAGATTTACATAGGCCTTGCCTTGTTCGTTGCCTAGATTTGCATAGGCAATGCCTGACCAATAGCCTTTGTTTCTTAATTCCAAACTTACCACCTTCAACAAGACACAATTCCAAGTTAAAATTTGGGCTAGATCTCCTCCTTTATACGTCTTACACCTACATTTACTCAAAAAAAAACAATTAGAACGATGGGTTGCCTCCCACCAAGCGCCTTAGTTTTGGTCGTGGATCGACTCTTCTTTTTGGATTTTTATTTAACAAAAACAATCTTTTAGTAAAACAAAACAATTAAAAATGATGGGTTGCCTCCCATGTAGCGCTTGATTTATTGTCGTGGCACGACATAGTTACCTCAATTACTTAAACTTCATCGAGATAGATGGTGAATCGTTTTCTGAATGGATTCAGACGATGCTGATGCTTACTTGTAGGCATGAAATCTTCTTCGAGATGACTCTTGTGCATACATATCCCAGGAGGGATACCAATTATATCATCAATAGTCCAACCCATAGCTCTCTTGTACCTCTTCATAGCAGAGATGAGAGCCTCTACATGTTGTTCACTTAAATCAGCCGCAACACTCACCGAAAGTGTATTTCTACTTCCCAAGAACGCATACCTTAGGTGACTGGGGAGATCTTTCGATTCTAGCACTGGTGGCTCTTCAATGGAAGTCTTCGCTGTTGATGAAGGTCGATTCCTAATATCAAGGTCCAGCTTCTTAGTAGAATGAGAATAGGACTTTATTCCTTTTAGAGCACAAACAGTTTCTTCATATTCTTCAACATCCTCATGCTCAAAATTCAACAGCACAACAGACAATGGCTCAACAGTAAGCTGCTTCTCTACAGATAATCCTTTCTCATCCCCATAATAAACATCAGCTACAGAGAACACATCCATATCTCTAGGATGCTTCATTGATTTGCATACATCAAAATGGACCACTTCGTCATTCAGCCGAAATAAAAGCTCATTAGCTCTTAAATGAATAAGCACACTTCCAGTTGTGAGGAAAGGGCGTCCCAAGATTATGGGAGCTTCAGAATCCACCTTGCAATCCAAAATAACAAAGTCTGCAGGAAAAATGAATGTAGAAACCTTCACCAATACATCATATAAGATACCAACAGGTCGTTTTACCGACCTATCTGCCATCACAAGTCGCATATTGGTTGGTATAGGATCACCCAACCCCAACTTTCTGTAAATGGATAACGGTATCAAATTGATGCTAGCCCCCAGATCTCACAACGCCTTAGCAAAATCCAACGATCCAATCGTGCAAGGAATAGTGAAAGCACCAGGATCTGCCTTCTTCTGTACTAAAGACCTCGTGGCAATTGCACTGCAATGATGAACATTATCTGCCAGCTCATAGCTTACTGCCCGCTTCTTTGTCAAAAGGTCCTTCATGAATTTAGCATACCCAGGCATCTGTTCTAGTGCCTCCACCAACGGAACATTAATAGTCAGCTGCTTCAATATTGTCATGAATTTACTAAACTTGGTGTCATCAGCTTTCTTCTTCAGTCTCTGCGAAAAAGCTGGTGGTGGATGGGGATCATTTTCTCCACCACTTCCTCTTTATCTTTCTTCCGATTATCAACATTTACAGGAGTATCATCAGCCTTCTTCTTCACTCTCTGAGGAAAAGGTGGTGGTGGAAGAGGAATCATTTTCTCCACCACTTTCTTTTTATCTTGCTTCCGATTATCACTCTTTTCAGGATGGTGACGTCTAGGTGTAACATCATGAGCACTCACTTCAGCTTCTACGACATCTTCAAACTCTGCTTCATCAACATTCTCTGCTATATCATCAACCACCTGCTTGCCTTTGGATAGATTTTCCAATACTTTACCACTCTGGGTAGTAATAGCCATACACGATCCGTCATTCCTTGGGTTTTGCACAGTGTTACTGGGTAGCGTGCCAGCCTTTCTTTTTTTGAATGCCGCTGATAATTGACTCAATTGTTGCTCCAGCTATTTTATTTCAGTAGAATGCGAGTCAACCAATTGATTTATTGATGACAAATCATTCTTTACCTCAGTAATGCCCATATTGGTTTCCTCCACCCCTTTCAACAGCTTAGCCATCATATCATCCATGGACATCTTTCCAGAGCCAGACGCCACAGCCTCACGGTTTCCAGGAGGAACATACAAACCACTCCTATCAGTCTTATTCTTCCAACCACCTTGATCGCGGTCCTTGTATCCAGATTTATCATAATAGTTCCTACCTTGGTTTCCTTGGGTATTGCCTCGAAAACCCTCCTGATTATTCAAGTAATTTGCTTCCCCCTCAGAATCGAAATCATATCTTCCCTGTGATACAACGGCTTTAACCTTTTCATTCTTTCCTGATAATAAATACTTGGTAAGAAGATCAATCTGCATTTTCATGTGAGCCATATCTTGGTTACGTTCCTCTTGTCTACGCCTCTGCTCTGCAGTCATGCCAATAGATAAAGTAGAGTTTGCTACCTCAGCATCCCTGGTATGCCAGGCTCTACTCTGCTTTGTCATACAATCCAGCATATCACTTGCCTCAGTAAAAGTGAGGTCCATGAATGACCCACCCGCAGCATTATCAACCACTGGCTTAGTCACCGAATTCAAAGCCCTGTATAATATTTCCATCAAGTGGATATTCGTCATCTGATGGTTTGGGCACCGCATAAGCTTCTTCTTGAACCTCTCCCATGTTTCGTGGATAGCTTCAGTTGGAAGCTGTTGGAAATTGCTGATCTTATCTCTTAACTGTGCTCTCTTGGATGGCGGAAAGAATCTTTCTAGGAAAGCGTCTTTCAGTTTCCTCCAATTAGTAATAGAATCAGGAGTTAGCCCGTTTAACCATAGAGTTGCCTCCCCAGATAGAGAAAATGTCAAACGCCTTGCATGTTGAGATAAAAATAATCAGATGCATATTTGGATCATCGCCTGCAAGTCCACCAAATAATCCCTTGAGTTGCAATAGCTGAATCATGGTGCTAGTGATATTGAACTTGGCTCCGGAAGCCAAGGGCGGAGGAATAATAGCCCCTGTGGCACCAGCCCCATCAAGATCGTCATCATCATCATCAAAAGGAGCCTGCACACCTCGGCGTTCAGGTCTCATTCTAGCTTGACGATCTCTCCTGTTCACAGGCGCTGCCACCTCATCTGCATGCCGTGGATTAAGTAACTCATCATCACCCAGGTGCTCATCATTAGGATTTGTTGCTTGACCTGGGTTATCAATATTCTATTGATGCACTTGAGCAGCTGCCAACGCAACTAATCTAGCCTGCTCCTGTTGAGCAGCCCTTCTTTCAATGTCACGTTGTGCATCCATTCTGCCAATAAGTTGTGGTTCAGGATTTATGGGTAATAATGGCTGACCAGATCTTCGTGTATTTGGCATGCACTCTACCAAACCTGAACAAAACAAAAACAACAAACAAAAAGTAAAATTTAAGAATTTTAGACCAAAGGGTCTATTAACTATCACAAACTTAGTTGACAACCGTATTCCTAGGCAACGGCGCCAAAATTTGATAACGCCCAAACTACAGCTCTCGTAAGGGTGTAAGCGGTCGCTGTCAAATATAGAACCCAACTGGGATGAGTGTTGAATCCCACAGGGAATACTTGGTCACTAAGTGTTGCAATTATTAATAGACTGTTGATCGAAAATTCCACGAAAAAGAGGAGGATTGGATTGCGGCGTGAATTAATGCTATCAAAGTAACAACAGAATGCTTTGTTTAGTAAGATTTAATCATAGAGAAAAATAAGTTAGGGTTATGTCCAGCTTATGAGTTCTATGTATCTATTAACTATGAGTAATGCGGAATTCAGACATGCAAGCACTTATAGAGATTCGTATTCTAATGGTAAATCCTAGTGTCTCTCGACCATCAAGGATTATCTCACTTTAACTCTCTTGATCTTAAAGCGTATAACTAATGGTACGAACTCTCCAAGAGTTAATCCAGTTACGGCACTAACGTGTAAATAGGGGTTGGTAGCCCTATTTCCTTGTCACACTCTCTTTTCCATACATGTAACTTTTCTCTCAAACAAGTTAATGCTATAATGGCGTATTTTATATGTTTGCAACCACAAGAATCTAATTAAGATGAAGAGAGTAATAATATAAGTAGCATAAGTATCAAGAATTCACAAACTCATAGTAATAGATAGTATATCATAAGGCTTCCATAACCCTAACAGAGAAGTTTAGCTACTCATGATTACAACGGAGATCACAATAAACATCATCATCGTACCAAAGCTCAAAGAATCTCCCGTTGAAGATGGGTGTGGCGTCAAACTAGGTTGACGTTTTTGCCCTCTAGACGTTTCCCCCAAGTTAGCATTTTTTTCTCCGTTGAAACTTACAAAATCTGTAAACTAAATAATACTAGAAAGTTGAATGAATAATGAAAGTATCTATCAATTCGTGAATAATGAAAAGCATGAATGAATGCATGCTGATAAATTCAGCAAAATAGGGTTTTTATAACATCCTTGTCCTATTCCTACTAAGTTGCTGCTGATCCCCAAGTCTTTAGAAATACTATTTTTGCCCGGGACAAGTTCTCCATGCATCACTTTCAGTCCATAAGCTTCCAAAAGCTATCTTCCCTCTTATGTGAAGTTTCCCTTGCTACCAAAAGGTCCACAAAGTGCTGAAATCTTCATCATTAATACCTGAAAACATGTTAATCACGTTGGTTAGCTCACTTACAGGAAAATAGACTAAAAATGCAGGAATTATATATTTTTTCCTTAACACTTAGCTAAAATATGGGTAAATTATGGTGCTTTAGGCGTGTAAATACGCCTATCATCAGGAATCGTCTTAGTATGGTCCATTTAATTTTTTGTGGCCATTTAGATGGACAAACGGGCGAAACAGAATGAACGGGGCATTTTCAAGCCAAATTAGTGTGCTATAGCCCACAGTTTTAGGGGTGGGTCCAGGGTCCGATTATGCTGTGGGCCGAAAATTGATCGGGGCATGCCAGGGAGGTTAGAGATCATCCCAGTATGGTCCGTTTTATTTTTTCGTGGACATTTGGGTGGACAAACAGGTGAAACAGCACGAACGGGGAGTTTTCGGGCCAAATTGGGGTGCTATAGCCCACGGTTTCTGGGGTAGGCTCAGGGTCCGGGTGTGCTGTGGGCTGAAAATTAATCGAGGCTTGTCAGGGAGGTTGGGGATCATCCCAGTGTGGTCTATTTAATTTTTTGTAGCCATATTTGTCGACAAACGAGCGAAACTACGCGAACGGGGCATTTTAGAGCAGAATCGATGTGCTATAGCCTACGGTTTCAGAGGTGAGCCCGGGTTTCGGGCATGCTGTTAGTCAAAAATCGGTCGGGGCATTCCAGGGAGTTTGGGATTGTCCCAGTGTGGTTTGTTTAATTTTTCTTGGCCATTTGGGTTGATAAACGGGCGAAAACTCGCGAACAGGGCATTTTTGGGCTAAATCGGTCTGCTATAGCCTACGGTTTCGAGGGTGGGCCCAGGGTACGGGCGTGCTGTGGGCAGAAAATTGATCAGGGAGTGCCAGGGAGGTAAGAGATCATTCTAGTGTGGTCCATTTAATTTTTGGTGGGCATTTGGGTGGACAAACGGGCGAAACGGCGTGAACGGGGCATTTTTGAGCTAAATTGGTGTGCTATAGCCCACGGTTTTGGGAGTGGGCTCGGGTTTCGAGCGTGTTGTGGGCTAAAAATTGATCGAAGTGTGACAGGAAGGTTCGGGGTCATCCCAGTGTGGTCCGTTTATTTTTTTGTGGCTATTTGGGTGGACAAACGGGCGAAACGGCGCGAATGGAGCATTTTCTGGCTAAATCGGTGTGCTATAGCCCACGGTTTTGGTGGTGGGCCTAAGGTCTAGGTGTGCTGTGGGATGAAAATCGACCGAAGCATGCCAGGGAGGTTTGAATCGCCCCAGTATGATCCGTTTAATTTTTTGTGGCCATTTGGGTGGACAAACGGGCGAAACGACGTGAATGGGGCATTTTTGGGCCAAATAGATGTGCTATAGCCCACAGTTTTGGGGTGGGCCCGGGGTTCGGGCGTGCTGTGGGCTGAAAATTGACCATGGCATTCCAGGGTGGTTGGAAATCGTCCCAATATGGTTCGTTTAATTTTTCTTGGCCATTTGCGTAGACAAACGGGAGAAATGACGACAATGGGGCATTTTTGGGCCAAATTTGTGTGCTATAGCCCATGGTTTTGGGCGTGCTGTGGGTCAAAAATCGACCGAGACATGCTAGGGAGGTTGGGGATCGTCCCAGTATGGTCCGTTTAATTTTACATGGCCATTTGGGTTGACAAACGGGGGACACGGCGTGAACAGGGCATTTTTGGGCTAAATCGGTGTTATATAGCCCACGGTTTCGAGGGTGTGCCTAGGGTCTGGGAGTGTCTTGGGCAGAAAATCGACCGGAGCATGCCAAAGAGGTAAGAAATAGTCCCAGTATCGTTCGATTAATTTTTGGTGGCCATTTGGGTGGATAAACGGGCGAAACGGTGCGAACGGGGCATTTTTTTGCTAAATTAATATGGTATGGCCCACGGTTTTGGGAGTGGGCCCAGGGTCCATGCGTGCTGTAGGCAAAAAATTGATCGAAGCATGCCAAGGAGGTTGGGGATCTTCCCAGTGTGGTCCGTTTAATTTTTCGTGACCATTTAGGTGGACAAACAAGCGAAAAGACACCAACAGGACATTTTCGAGCCAAATCGGTGCGTTATAGCCCGCGGTTTAGGGGGTGGGCCCAGGTTTCAGGCATATTGTGGGCCAAAAATCGACCGGGGTATGCCAGGGAGGTTGGGGATCATCCTAGTGTGGTCCGTTTAATTTTTTGTGTCCATTTAGGTGGACAAACGGGCGAAACGGCGCGAACGGGGAATTTTTGAGCTAAATCAGTGTTCTATAGCTCACGGTTTTGGGGGTGTGTTGTGAGCCGAAAATCGACCGAGGCGTGCCAGGGCGGTTTGGGATCATCCCAGTGTGGTCCGTTTATTTTTTTATGGCCATTTGGGTAGACAAATGGATGAAACAGCGTGAATGGGGCATTTTTTGGCCAAATAGGTGTGCTATAGCCCACGGTTTGGGGGTGGTCCCGGGGATCGGGCATGTTGTGGGCTGAACATCGATCGTGGCATTCCAGGGAGGTTAAAGATCATCCTAGTGTGGTTCTTTTAATTATTCGTGGCCATTGGGGTGGACAAACGGGTAAAATGGCGAGAACGGGGAGTTTTCGGGTCAAATCAGTGTGCTATATAGCCCACGGTTTTGAGGGTGGGCCAGGGTACGGGCGTGTTGTGGGCCAAAAATTTATCGGGGAATGCCAGGGAGGTTGGGGATCGTCCCAATATGGTTCGTTTAATTTTTTGTGGCTATTTGGTAGAAAGACGGGTGAAAAGGTACAAATGGGGCATTTTTGGGCCAAATCGGTGTGCTATATATAGCTCACGATTGTGGGGGTGGGCGCGGGGTCAGGGTGTCCTGTGGGCCTAAAATCAACCGAGGCATGCCAGGGAAGTTAGGGATCGTCCCAATATGGTCCATTTAAATTTTCATAGCCATTTAGGTGAACTAACAGGCGAAACGGCATGAACGGGGCATTTTTGGGCTAAATCGATGTGCTATAGCCCACGATTTTGGGGGTCGGCCTGGGGTCCAGGCGTGCTGTGGGCCGAAAATCAATTGGGCCATGCCAAGGAGGTTGGGAATCATCCCAGTGTGGTCCATTTAATTTTTCATGGCAATTTGGGTAGAGAAATGGGCGAAACAGGGCGAACAGGGCATTTTTGGGCCAAATTGGTGTGCTATAGCCCATGGTTTTGGGGGTGGACCTGATTTTTTAGCATGCTGTGGGCTAAAAATGGACCAAGGCATGCCAGGGAGGTTGGGGATCATCCCAGTATGGTCTGTTTAATTTTTCGTGGCTATTTGGGGGAACAAAAGTGCAAAATGGCACGAACGTGACATTTTGGGGCCAAATCGGTGTGCTATAGCCCACGTTTTCGGGGGTGGGCTTGAGGTCCAGGCGTGCTGTGGGTCGAAAATTGACCGGGGCATGCCAGAGTAGTTGAGGATCATTTCAGTGTGGTTCATTTAATTTTTCATAGCCATTTGGGTGGACAAACGAGTGAAACAACGCGAAAGGGGCATTTTCAGGACAAATCGGTGTGCTATAATCCACGGTTTTGGGGGTGGGCCCGAGGTTCAGGCGTGCTATAGCCAAAAATTGATCGGGCCATGCCAAGGAGCCTGGGGATCATCCCAGTGTGGTCTGTTTAATTTTTTTGGGCTATTTGGGTGGACAAACGGGCTAAACGGCACGAACGGGGCATTTTTTGGCCAAATCGGTGTGCTATAGCCCGTGGTTTCGAGGGTGGGCCCAGGTTTCGGGCATGTTGTGCACCAAAAATTGACCGACGCATGCCAGGGAGGTTGGGTATTATCTCAGTGTGGTCCGTTTAATTTTTCGTGGCCATTTCGCTGGACAAACGGGTGAAACGGCGCGAATGGGACTTTTTCGAGCCAAATCAGTATTCTATAGCCCACGGTTTTGGGGGGTGGACCCTGGGTCCGAGCGTGCTGTGGGACAAAAATTGATCGGGACATGCCAGGGAGGTTAGAGATCATCCCAGTGTGGTACATTTTATTTTTTGTGTCCGTTTGGGAGGATAAAAAGGCAAAACGCGTGAACGGTGCATTTTCGGGCCAAATCAGTGAGCTATAGCCTATGGTTTTGAGGGTGGACCCGGAGTCCGGCCGTGCGGTGGGCCAAAAATCGACCGAGGTATGCCAGGGAGGTTGGCGATTATCCCAGTGTGGTCCATTTAATTTTTTGTGGCCATTTGGTTGGACAATTAGGCGAAATAGCACGAACGGGGCATTTTCGGGCCAAATCAATGTGCTAGAGCCCATGGTTTCAGGGGTGGGTCTGAGGTCTGGGCGTGATGTAAGGCAAAAACTAATTGGCGCTTTCTAGGGAGGTTGGGGATCATCCCAGTGTGGTCCGTTTAATTTTTTAGGGCTATTTGGGTGGACAAACGGGCGAAATAGTATGAACGAGGCATTTCCAGGCCAAATCAGTGTTCTATAGCCCATGGTTTTGGGGTTGGTCCTGGGGTCCGGGCGTGCTGTGGTTTGAAAATGGACCGGGGCGTGCCAAGGAGGTTAGGGATCGTCTCAGTGTGGTTCGTCTAATTTTTTGTGTCTATTTGGGTGGACAAATAGGCAAAATAGCACGAACAGGGTTTTTTAAGGCCAAATCGGTGTGCTATATAGCCCACGATTTTGGTGGTGGTCCCGGGGTCCGGGCGTGCTGTGGGCCAAAAATCGACCGGACCATGCTAGGGACGTTGGGGATCATCTGGGTATGGTCTGTTTAATTTTTCATGACCATTTGGGTGGACAAACGAGTGATACGGCGAGAACGGGGCATTTTGGGGCCAAATCGGTGTACTATAGCCCACGATTTTGGGGGTGAGCCCGGGTTCCAGGCGTGGTGTGGGCCGAAAATTGATCGGGGTATACCTGGGAGGTTGGGGATCATCCCAGTATGGTTCGTTTAATTTTTTGTGGCCATTTCGGTGGATAAACGGGCGAAACAGCATGAACGGTACTTTTTGGTCTAAATCGGTGTGGTGTAGCCCATAATTTTGGGAGTGGGCCTCAGGTTCGAGTGTGCGGTGGGCCTAAAATCGATCGGGGCATGCGAGGGAGGTTGGGGATCGTCCCAGTGTGGTCTGTTTAATTTTCTGTGGCTATTTTTGTGGACAAATGGGCAAAATAGCGCGAACGGGGTACTTTTGAGCCAAATCGGTGTGCTATAGCCCACGGTTTTGGGATGGGACCGGGGTCCAAGCATGCTATGGTCCAAATATCGATCATGGCATGCCATCTATGTTGGGAATCATCCCAGTGTGGTCCATTTAATTTTTTGTGGCCATTTGGGTGGACAAACGGGCGAAAAGGCGCGAATGGGGCATTTTCGGGCCAAATTAGAACGAGTGGAGAGTCGAAGGAACTCTCATGTTTCTACACCCAAAACCTTACCTTAAATGATCAATCCTTCAAGACCACCACCAAGTGACATAGATATAAGCCAAGCCACCAAATACCCTCCAATCCAAGACCTAAATAGGCCATTTCCCTCTCAATTTGATCAAGTCCAATAAGAGGGAATTGGAAGCCAATTTCCTTCCATCCAAGCTCTACAACTGAAGCTCCACATTACCAAAACAATCCTCTGAACCAAAACTCCACTTCCCCAAAACCAATATGTCCATATAAAAGAGTATGGTACAAAGGAACATGAGGGACATGGAGTCTACAATGATGCTTATATGATGGAAGGGAAGTTGAGAGGAAGACGTAGGGAACCACAAGGAACCCGCCACCAAGAAAGGATTTGGGATGTGTTTTGGATGAGATTGAAGACAAGTCTCAAGATGGAGAGAAAGACGAGGTTCAAAATGAAGATGTTGGCCGAGACTTGTGTTATTGAGCCCTCGGCTTCCTTATATGTTTTGCGGACTATTTTGTGCCATATTCATGTTTATTCGAATGTTTTGAGTGATTTCCTTAAAGTGGACAATTGCATGAAGTGAAGCCGTGAATTTGTGGGCAAATTCCTCTCTAGATGGAGAGGATGATACAAGAATAATCACGTATATGGGCTTATGAGAGTACGCATTGGACCCGAGACTTGGTGCGTGAAATTGAATAGACAAAGGGGACTTAGTTATGCGCCAAAAACTATCCATACACTACACTTGGACTACACTCCATAGGCGTCTTTTGTCTTCCTTTCATTAAGGGCTTTTTGGACATTTTACTTATGTTGTAATAAGTCTATAAATAGGCAAGTATTAGGTCTTTATTTCTTTAGTTGTTTATTGATATTGAAAGTTGTAACACTTGAACCAAACTCTCTCTAGTGTGAGGAGTGTACCACCTTAGTTTAGGGCTTGGAAAAGCCACCAAATCCGAAATGAGGGTGATGCTGGGGTGGAATCGCTAGTATTGCCAAACATTGTTAGATACCTTGGTGCTTGAGTTTTTCACGCCCTCTTGTGTTATTTTAAGAGTGTTGGTGTTTCCAATTACAAGTATTAAGGGTCTTAGTGTGTGGCATACACTTAGGTTCTTAGTTCTTGTGAGAGTTGATGTCTCACTTCCTATCCTTACACTTCTTGTAATCGTGTTTGTGTTCATCTTCTTGTAAAGCCGTGTATTGTTGTTATCTTGTTGTTTTTGTCTTATCATCTCGTGTTCATATTGCTGTTTGCTGTTTTTGGTGTAAATTACACCTTTTATCATCTCGTTCTTGTGGTATTATTGTTGGCCGAGGCTTGTTCCCCTTTTGGTCCTCGGTTTGTCTTGTGTTTTGTGTTTTGTTTCCGTGTTGTGGGCTGATTCCGTTATCATTTGGTATCAGAGTTAAGGCTGGTTGTGTTCCTACACTACCAATCTTGGTATCTCTAAGTCAAAAAAAAAATGAGGTATTGAAAAGCTGAAAATTCCAAAACGAAGCAAATCTGTCCATTCTTGTTGTCTAGGCCGAAATTATGTCTTGTTATTGTTTTGGCCGAGATTTGTGACTAGTTTTCTTGTAATTTTTGTGTGTTTTGTGTGTTCTAGTGTTAGATCTTTGTTTCCTAACACTAGAAGAGGTGTCTAAGGTTGAAAATCTCACAAAAAGAGTTGTGTTCTTGAGTTTGGTGTTCTTGGCCGAGAAAGTTGTTGTTCTTGTTGTTGTCATAGCTGAGATTTGTTCTTTGAGTATATATCTAGGTATATTTAGTGAGTCTTGAGTGTTATTAGTGTTGTTTTGTTCTTCCCTAACACTAATAGAGTCAAGATATAAGTTGAACTCCTACTTGTGTTGTTGTGCGGATTAAAAAGTTGGGCCGAATTGTTGTTGGTGTTGTTGTGGTGGATTCAAAATTTGAATGTTTAAAGGTGTGTTGGTTGTATTGTGGTTGTGAATTTGAGTTGAAATAGGTGTTGTTGTTGTTGGGAGGTTCAACTTGAACCTTGGTCTTCAAATATTGTTGAAGGTTCTTGGTGTTCTTTGCCAATCTTCATGTCTTGAGACAAGAAGAACCTTCAATAAGTAGTGTTTGATCTTAAGACCAAGTGGAAGAGTGTAGTCTTCTTGTTAGTCTTGAAACTTATTCCAAGAATCTTACAAGAAACGAAAGGGACCAAAAGACTTTCAAAAAGTCTTGTTACCAAAAGGGAGAAATGGCACTTTCCAAGACTAACAAAAGAGGAAAAAGCCAAAAAGCTTTCAAAAAGATGTTTTGCCAAAAGGGTGCAAGGAAAGTCAAAGCCCTTTTGAATTTGAAAAGGCTCCAAATCTTCTTGTTTTCCTCCAAAACCGAAACTCCTCTCTCCCAAATTGAATTGACAAATCTAAATTCAACACAAGAATTTTTTTTTCAGATTTCCACAATATTACATAATCATTCCAAGGCTGACACGTCACTATCCGTAACCAATCAAAGGCTACCACATCACCCCTTTGCAAAACTAACTTGTTTTCTGTTTTGTAGGTAACTTCTTGGCCATAATGGAAGCCATTTTGTCCCACCTTGATGTTATTTCCCGAGATATGGCTAAGGCGGATGCGGGCCTTGAAAAAATTAGCTCAGATAGGTCTACTATACTTGAGATGTTGGAACGAGTGGAGAGTTGAAGGAACTCTCGTGTTTCTACACCCAAAACCTTACCTCAAATGATCAATCCTTCAAGACCACCACCAAGTGACATAGATATAAGCCAAGCCACCAAATGCCCTCCAATTCGAGACCTAAATAGGTCACTTCCCTCTCAATTTGATCAAGTCCAATAAGAGGGACTTGGAAGCCAATTTCCTCCCATCCAAACTCTACAACCGAAGATCCACATTACCAAAACAATCCTCTCAACCAAAACTCAACTTCCCCAAAACCAATATGTCCATATAAAGGAGTATGGTACAAAGGAACATGAGGGACATGGAGTCTACAATGATGCTTATATAATGGAAGGGAAATTGAGGGGAAGACGTAGGGAACCACAAGGAACCCGCCACCAAGAAAGGATTTGGGATGTGTTTTGGATGAGATTGAAGACAAGGCTCAAGATGGAGAGGAAGCTGAGGTTCAAAATAAAGATATTGGCCGAGACTTGTGTTATTGAGCCCTTGGCTTCCTCATGTGTTTTACGGACTATTTTATGCCATCTTCATGTTTTGTGGACTGTTTTGTGTGATTTCCTTAAAGTGGCCAATTGTATAAAGTGAAGTCGTACATTTGTGGACAAATTCTTCTCAAGATGCAGAGGATGATACAAGAATAATCATGGATATGGGCTTATGAGAGTACGCGTTGGACCCGAGACTTGGTGTGTGAAATTTAAGAGACAAAGAGGACTTAGTTATACACCCAAAACTGTCCATACACTACACTTGGACTACACTACATAGGCGCCTTTTGTCTTTCCTTCATTAAGGACTTTTTGGATATATCACTTATGTTGTAATAAGTCTATAAATAGGCTAGTATTAGGTCTTTATTTCTTTAGTTGTTTATTTATATTGAAAGTTGTAACACTTGAACCAAACTCTCTCTAGTGTGAGGAGTGTACCACCTTAGTTTAGGCCTTGGAAAAGCCACCAAATCCGAAATGAGGGTGATGTTGGGGTGGAATCTCTAGTATTGCCAAACATTGTTAGAAACCTTGGTGCTTGAGTTGCTCACGCCCTCTTGTGTCATTTTAAGAGTTTTGGTGTTGCCAATTACAAGTATTAAGGGTCTTAGTGTGTGACATACACTTAGGTTCTTAGTTCTTGTGAGAGTTGATGTCTCACTTCCTATCCTTACACTTCTTGTAATCGTGTTTGTATTCTTCTTCTAGTAATGCCGTGTATTCTTGTTATTTTGTTGATGTTCTCTTATCATCTCATGTTAATCTTGTTGTTGGCTGTTTTTGGTGTAAATTACACCTTGTATCATCTCGTTCTTGTGGTATTATTGTTGGCCGAGGCTTGTTCCCCTTTTGGTCCTCGGTTTGTCTTGTGTTTTGTGTCTTGTTTCCGTGTTGTGGGTTGATTCCGTTATCATTTGGTATCAGTACTAAGACTGGTTGTGTTCCTACACTGATGTTGGGCATATTTACACGTATAAGCACCATAATTTACCCATGTTTCAGCTAAGTTTTGAGGATAAAATATATTATTCTTGCACTTTTAGTCCATTTTCCTTTAAGTGAGATGACCTATGTGATTAGCATGTTTTCAGGTACTAATGATGAAGATTTCAGCACTTTTTGGACCTGTGGGAAGCAAAGAAAAACTTCACATAAGAGGGAAGGCAGCTTTTGGACTGAAAGTGATGCATGTGAAGTTTTTCCCGGGCAAACCCAGTATTTTTAAAGACTTAAGGATGCAGTAGCAACTTATGGGACAAGGATGTTATTAAAAACCTTATTGCTGAATTTTTCAGCATGATGATCATTCGATTATTGCAGAAAACGGCTCACTTGATCAACGGAGAAAGAAAACACGTTTCATCTCCATAGCCGAGATTTCTCTATGTTTTGGTATGATGATGATGTCTACTTTGATTTCCGTTGTATTCATGAGTAGCTATACTTATCTGTTAGGGTTATGGAAACCTTGTAAGATACTATCTATTACTATGAGTTTGTGAATTCTTGATGTGTTATGCTACTTATATCATTACTCTCTTCATTTTGATTGAATTCTTATGGTTGCAAACATAGAGAATACGCCATTATAGCATTAACTTGTTCGAGAGAAAAGTTACATGTTTGGAAAAGAGAGTGTGACAAGGAAATAGGGTTTCCAACCTCTATTTACACGTTAATGCCTTAACCGGATTAACTTCTTGGAGAATTTGTACCATTTGTTATACACTTTAGGCTTGAGAGAGCTAAAGCGAAATAAATCCTTGATGGTTGAGAAACACTTGGATTTAGAATTAGAATATGATTCTCTATAAGTGCATGCATGTCTAAATTCTGCGTTACTCATAGTTAATAGAGAAGTAGAACTTATAAGGTGGACATAACCCTAACATATCAATCTCTGTGATTAAATCTTACTACGCAAATCGTTCCATTGTTACTTTGATAATATTAGTTCACGCCTAAACCAAACCCCCCTTTTTCCTTGGAATTTTCGACCAACAGTCTACTAATAATTGCAACACTTAGTGACCAGAGTATTCCCTGTGGGATTTACAACCAACCCAGTTGGTTTCTATATTTGACAGTGACCGCTTACACTTTCTAACGAGAGCTGTAATTTGGGCGTATCAAATTTTGGCGCCGCTGCCGGGGAATACGGTTGTCAACTAAGTTTGTGATAGTTAATAGACCCTTTGGTCAATGATTCTCGAATTTTACTTTTTATTTGTTGTTTTTGTCTTGTTCAGGTTTATTGGAGTGCATGCCAAATACACGAAGTTTTGGTCAACCGTTATTACCTATAAATCCTGAACCACATCTTATTGGCAGAATGGATGCGCAACGAAACCTTGAACGGATGGCTGCTCAACAGGAGCAGGAAAGATTAGCTGCATTGGAAGCTGCTCAAGTGCATCAACAAAATATTGATAACCCAGGTCGGGCAACAAATCTTGATGAAGAGGACCTGGGTGATGATGAGTTATTAAATTCAAGGCGTGCTGGTGAGGTGGCAGCACCTGTGAACAGGAGAGATCGTCAAGCTAGAATGAGACCTGAACGTCGAGCTGTGCAGGCCCCTTTCGATGATGATGATGATGATTTGGATGCGGCTGGTGCCACAGGGGCTATTATTCCTCCACCCTTGGCACCCGGAGCCAAGTTCAATATCACCAGCACCATGATCCAGCTATTACAACTCAAAGGGTTATTTGGTGGACTTGCAGGCGATGATCCAAATATGCATCTGATCAACTTTATCTCAACATGCAAGTCGTTTGACAATCCAGGAGTTGGACAGAATGCAATTTGACTGCGCTTATTTCCATTGTCTCTATCTGGAGAGGCAACTCTATGGTTGAACGAGCTAACTCCTGACTCTATTACTAATTGGAGGCAACTGAAAGACGCTTTCCTAGAAAGATTCTTTCCACCATCCAAGAGATCACAGTTACGAGATGAGATCAACAATTTTCGATAGCTTCCAACTGAAGCTCTCCACGAAACATAGGAGAGGTTCAAGAAGAAGCTTATGCGGTGCCCAAATCATCAGATCCAACATCCACTTAATGGAAATATTATACAGGGCATTGAACTCGGTGACTAAGCCAGTGGTTGATAATACTGCAAGTGGGTCATTCATGGACCTTACTTTTATTGAGGCTGGTGATATGCTGGATCGTATGACAAAGCAGAGTAGAGCTTGGCATACCAGGGATTCTGAGGTAGCAAGCTCTACTGTATCTACTGGCTTGACAGCAGAACAGAGGCAAAGAGAAGAGGAACGTGACCAAGATATGGCTCATATGAAAACGCAGATGGACCTTCTTACCAAGCATTTATTAACAGAGAAGACAGAAAAGGTCAAGGCTGTTATATCACAGGGTAGAGATGAATCTGATTCTGAGGAGGAAGCGAATTATTTGAATCATCAGGGGGGTTTCCGAGGCAATTCCCAAGGAAACCAAGGTCGGAACTATTATGAAAAATCCGAATTCAAGAATAAGACTGACATGAGTGGTTTGTATGTTCCTCCTGGAAATCGTGAGGCTGCGGCATCTGGATCTGGAAAGATGTCCATGGAAGATATGATGGCTAAGTTGTTGAAAGGAGTGGAGGCGACCAACACGGGAGTAACTGAGGTAAAAAATGATTTGTCCTCAATAAATCAATTGGTTGATTCGCATTCCACTTCAATAAAATAGCTGGAACAAAAATTGAGTCAACTATCAGCGGCACTCAATCAAAGAAAAGTTTGTACCTTACCTAGCGACCCTGTGCAGAACCCAAGGAATGATGGATCATGTATGGCTATTACTACCAGGAGTGGTAAGGTGTTGGAAAATCCATCCAAAGGCAAGCAGGTGGTTGATATTACAGAAGTGAATGTTATTGAAGCAGATTGTGATGATTCTATAGAAGCTGAAAATCAGAATGAGAACGTTCATGACACCACACCTAGATGTCACCATCCTGAAAAGATTGATAATCGGAAGCAAGATAAAAAGGAAGTGGTGGAGAAAACTCTTCCAACTCCACCACCACCTTTTCCTCAGAGACTGAAGAAGAAAGCTGATGACACCAGGTTCAGTAAATTCATGACTATGTTGAAGCAGTTGACTATTAATGTGCCTTTGGTGGAGGCACTGGAGCAGATGCCAGGATACGCCAAATTCATGAAAGACCTTTTGACAAAGAAAAGGGCAGCAAGTTATGAACTGGAAGATAATGTTCATCATTGCAGTGCAATTGCCACGAGATCTTTAGTACAGAAAAAGGCAGATCCTGGTGCTTTCACTATTCCTTGCACGGTTGAATCCTTGGATTTTGCTAAGGCATTGTGCGATTTGGGGGCTAGCATCACGAGCCGCTCGTGATGGCAAATAGGTCGGTAAACCGACCTGTTGGTATCTTATATGATGTACTGGTGAAGCTTTCTTCCTTCATTTTTCCTGCAGACTTTGTTATTTTGGATTGTGAGGTATATTCTGAAGTTCCCATAATCTTGGGATGCCCTTTCCTCGCAACAGGAATTGTGCTTATTGATTTACGAGCCAACGATCTTTTATTTCGGATGAATGACGAAGTGGTCCGTTTTGATGTATACAAATCAATGAAGAAGCCTAAAGATATGAATGTATTCTCTATAGCTGATGTTTATTTTGAGGACGAGAAAGAATTATCTGTAGAGAAGCATCTTACTATTGAGCCATTGTCTGTTGTACTTTTGAACTTTGAGCATGAGGATGTTGAAGAGTATGAAGAAACTATTCGTGCTCTAACAGGAATGGGGGTCCTATTCTCATGCCCCTAAGAAGCTGGACCTTGAACTTAAGAATCGACCGTCACCACCAGCGAAACCATCCATTGAAGAGCCACCAGTGCTAGAATTGAAAGAGCTCCCCAGTCATCTAAAGTATGCGTTCTTGGGAAGTGGGAATACACTTCCGGTTATTGTTGCGGCTGATTTAGGTGAACAGCAAGTAACGGCTCTCATCTCTATTCTGAAGAGGTACAAGAGAGCCATTGGTTGGACTATTGCTGATATAATTAGTATCCCTCCTGGGATATGTATGCACAATGTTCAGCTCGATGAAGATTGTGTACCCACCATTGAGCACCAACGTCGTTTGAATCCACCTATGCAAGAGGTGGTGAAGAAAGAAATTATTAAGTGGTTAGATGCAGGGGTGGTGTACCCAATTTCAGACAGTAAATGGGTGAGTCCAGTGCAATGTGTGCCCAAAAAAGGGGGCATGACAGTAGTCGCAAATGAAAAGAATGAGATAATTCCACTCAGACCTGTCACAGGGTGGAGAGTGTGCATGGACTGCCAGAAGATGAATTCGTGGACGTTAAAGGATCACTTTCCAATGCCATTCATGGATCAAATGCTTGATCGATTGGCAGGGAAGGGATGGTTCTATTTCTTAGATGGTTATTCCGGATACAATCAGATTTGCATTGCTCCTGAAGATCAGGAGAATACCACTTTTACATGCCCGTATGGTACGTTTGCCTTCAAACGAATGCCATTTGGGCTATGTAACGCAACTGCTACTTTCCAGTGATGTATGATGTCCATTTTTTTTATATGGTCGAAGACACATTGGAGGTGTTTATGGATGACTTTTCTATTGTAGGTGAGTCATTTGAATCATGCTTGGCAAATCTGAGTATGGCTTTGCAGAGATGTATTGAATTCAACCTGGTGTTAAATTGGGAGAAGTGTCACTTTATGGTTAAGGAAGGCATTGTTCTTGGGCATAAAGTCTCTGAAAGGGGAATTGAGGTTGATCGAGCCAAGATTGAAGTTATCGAGAGATTACCACCTCTAATTTCTGTAAAAGGGGTGCGTAGTTTTCTCGGTCATGCAGGTTTTTACCGGAGGTTTATTAAAGACTTCTCCAAGATTGCTAGCCCATTATTCAAACTTTTGGAGAAGGATGCAAAATTTGACTTTGGTGAAGATTGCTTGAAGGCATTTGAATGCCTCAAAGGAAAGCTAGTTGAAGCTCCTATTATTGTAGCACCCGATTGGTCTCTACCTTTTGAAGTTATGTGTGATGCAAGCGGGGTAGCCTTGGGTGCTGTATTTGGTCAGAAAAGAGAAAGGCTATTTCATCCAATCTTCTATGCGAGCAAGGCCTTGAATGGAGCACAGAAGAACTATACCGTTACTGAACAAGAGCTTATAGCAGTTGTTTATGCTTTTGAAAAGTTCCATGCTTACTTGTTAGGAACCAAAGTAGTGGTTCATACAGATCATGCGACTCTACGATATCTAATGGAAAAGAAGGATGCTAAGCCAAGGCTAATTAGGTGGGTGTTACTGCTTCAAGAATTTGATTTCGAGGTAAAGGATAGAAAAAGGTTGCGAAAACCAAGTAGCTGATCATCTATATAGACTTGAGAGTGAGCACATAGTGCAACCCGACCTTGATATTGATGATGCATTTCCCGATGAAGAAATCCTAGCCACTATGGTGGAAGACTTACCGTGGTATGCAGACTTTGCGAACTACGTGGTAAGTAAAGTGATTCCTGAGCATCTCTCCTTTCATCAAAAGAGAAAGTTCATGCATGATGTGAAACACTACTTCTGGGATGAACCGTATCTCTTTCGACGATGTGCTGATGGTATTATTAGGCGATGCATCTCAGATGTGGAGGTGCCTAGCATACTGGAAGCAAGTCATGCTTCCCAAGTTGGGGGTCACCATGCAGGTGATCGAACGGCAAGGAAGGTACTCCAAAGTGGCTATTACTGGCCTTCATTATTCAAGGATGCTGACGATTTTTTGAGAAGATGTGATCAGTGTCAGAGGCAAGGCTCTATCTCGAAGCACCATGAGATGCCCATGTCTAAAATTCTTGAAGTAGAACTATTTGATGTATGGGGTATTGATTTCATGGGCCCATTTATGAGTTCATTTGGAATGAAATATATCCTAGTTGCTGTGGATTATGTATCCAAATGGGTCGAAGCAGTAACGCTAGCTGATAATAAAGGTAAGCGTATTGTAGAGTTCTTAAAGAGAAATATCTTCTGTCGTATTGGGGTACCTCATACTATCATAAGCGATGGAGGTTCACATTTTTGAAACAAGCTGTTCAAAGCCGTATTGGTGAAATATGGGGTTAAGCAACACAAGGTAGCTACACCATATCACCCATAAACTAGTGGGCAGGTAGAGGTTTCTAATCAGGAGATCAAGCTAATCCTTGCGAAGACTGTGAATGCCAGTAGGAAAGATTGGTCTAAAAAGCTGGATGATGCCTTATGGGCATATAGGACTGCGTTTAAGACACCAATTGGCATGTCACCATATCAACTAGTTTATGGGAAGGCTTGTCACTTGCCAATTGAGCTAGAACATAAAACACTGTGGGCGCTGAAGCGGCTTAACTTGAATTGGGATGATTCTATTAATCTGAGGTTGGAAAGAACAGATCTCTACAAGGAAAGGATGAAAAAGTACCATGATCGGAGGATTGTCCAACGAAACTTTTAGAAGGGTGATTTGGTACTTCTTTTCAACTCCAGACTGAAGTTATTTCCAGGTAAGTTGAAGTCTAAATGGTCTGGTCCATTCAGAATTAGCCAAGTTTGCCCATTCGGAGTAGTGGAGTTAGAAAACAATGATGGTGGTGTCTTTAAGGTGAATGGCCAGCGAGTGAAGCTATATATCGGACCTACCAATTTGATAAAATGTATAGCCACCTTATATCTCGATGAAGTCTGAGTACTCGAGATAGCTATGTCGTGTCGCGACAATAAATCAAGCGCAACATGGGAGGCAACCCATCATTAGGATTTTGTTTTTGATAAATAAAATTTCAAAAAGAAGAGTCGAGCCACGACCAAAACTAAGGCGCTCGGTGGGAGGCAACCCATCCTTCTAATCATTTTTGTTGTTTTTGATTAAGTGTAGGTGCAAGATATACAAAGGAGGAGATTAGTCCCAAATTTTGATTTGAAAGTGAGCCATGCTAAAGGTGGTAAGTGAGGAATGATGGAGCAAAGGCTATAGGCTAGGCATTGCCTATGCCAATCTAGGCAACGAACAAGGAAATGCCTATGCCAATCTAGGCAATGAACAAGGCAATGCCTATGCAAATCTAGGCAACGGACAAGGCAATGCCTAAGCCATTGCCTATGCTCACTGCCTCACATAGGCAAGGGACAACGCAAGGCCTATACCAATGTAGGCAATGCTATAGGCGCCGCCTATGCGATTTCCTATGCTCACTGCCTCATATAGGCAATGCCATAGGCGCCGCCTATGCCAATCTAGGAGATAGGCAAGGCGCCGCCTATGCCTATCTAGGCATTTCTAAAGGCGTCAGCTATGCTAAGCATAGGCAAAGCATTAGGCGCCGCCTACTTATTTTTTTATTTTTTTCCTAACCCGATTGTACATGGATCAAACCCGACCCATGGCTTAGTCTTTAAATAGATCCTCAACCTTAGAACACAATTCCATTGTTTGCTCAAGATAGGCGACGCCTAAGATCCCAAATTCTCTCAAAGTTTTTCTTTTCGCTCATCTAATCTTGCAAGTTCATCTTTCGGATCCATCACCACATAAGTTACTCTTATATATTCCGTAGTTGTTCCACTACTCCACTTATAATGGTTTATTAGATTGTGAAGTGGTGTTTGGTGATGATAATATGGTTGGTTTGTTATGATGCATCTATTTGAGTGAAAGAATTCGTGTGGGTATTCTGGACTTTACTCCGACTTGTATTTGATTGGTATTCACTGTCGTATTTTTATGAAGTTGAAATTGTGAAGTTAATGCATAATCTTGAAAGTTGTAAGCTTGAATGTTTGAATGACTCGTTCATCGAAGGTATTGATCATGATTGACCACAAGTATAACATGGTTTGGTTATTTTGATGCAAAAACCTGATAAGATTGCTATGTGGTAGTCTTGTTCAAACATTTCCTTAATCCAATGAAATAAAGTCGGAAAGGATAGTCAAGATTACATGATTATTAACATTGTGCAAACAGACTAAGTGTGGGGTGGTATCATCACGATTTTCTTTTCCGACTATAGTAAATCTTCCATGATGAAACTAACATAACTTTATTGTGATCTCAGGTAGAATGGCCCCAAAAGGACGACAAGGAAAAGAAAAAGTATTCACCTCCAAAAAAGGTCAGAAAAGGGCAAGAAAAGATCAGGCTGAGTCCTCCTCTTTGCAAGTGCCTTGAAGAAATTTCGGGATAAAGTGGGTCCTAGAAGACGAAGGAAAGGAGTGGTACAAGAACAACAAAGTAAAAAAATATGTTCACGTGGATTTGATACAGAAGGAGAGTCTAGCAAAGAGAGAGCCCCGTATTTTAGCTAAAATCATGGCACTAAATCTTGATTTCATTTTCCGAGATATGGGGGAATGCAATCTTGATCTAACGCGAGAGTTTTATGCCAATTGGTCCCCAAAGACTACTGGAAGTGAAGTAAAGATTCGGGGCCAAGTCTTCCAACTGAATGTGGAATTCTTCAACTCTTTTTTGGGCCTTCCATCTTTGGATCCATCACCGCTCAAGGAGCTTTATCACAGACCTCCCTACAGGGCCATCAGACATACACTGTGCGGATCAAGGTCAATGGCACGGTGGATTCGGCACAAGGATAATGGTCGCCACAACACCTACCTGTATGCCTCTTTGAACAGGGAAGCTCGCATATGGTTAAGGATATTAAACTCTTGCTTGATTCCTGGGACACAATTTACTAAGTTCACACGTGATCGAGTTTTCTTGGTGTACGCTTTGATGACAAATATTCCCATCAACATTGGTGCGGTTATACGATCGTCAATGCATAAGGCTAGGCTGCAAAAAAGGTCCCATTTCAGTTTTGGCAACTTGTTGACTGCGATCTTAAGGAAAGAACACATTGAAGAGGAACCCGCGGATCATAAACTACCACACAACCCGAAGAAGGTTGATCTCACAAAGGTTAAAGAGCCAAAAACTGGTCAAGGCATCAACCTCACCACTGTAGAGAGGCATGCTCGAGATGAAAGCTTTTTTCGCCATCTGTATAGCATGACTAGATTTACACTGATAAATGGGGGTCGTGTTCCGACTGATTCATAGCTTCATCACTTGGACTATGATTACCCGCTTAATGAGCATACGCGGGCCATGTGTGGAGTGGGGGTACATTTTGAGGAACCTCTCGATGATGACGTGCCAACTGACGATGATCACCGACTGCCAGACTCAGACGTGGAGGACAACTCTGATGACGACGACTCTGATGATGATTCCGACGCAGGGGGTATGACCCCAGACATAGAAGAGGAGTCCGACTAATCAGGTTTTCCTTATTTATTTCCACTGAGGACAGTGTGTCCCGTGCGGGTATATGTCTGTTGTATTGTATTTCTTTGCCTACATTTATTCTTGTTTGTTTGAATTAGTCGTAGTTAGTTAGTCGTAATTAGTTAGTTAGATTTTAGATTTTGCATGAAATTGTTCTGATAGACGGCATGGTATATTACAACAAGAGTTTGTGCTAAATCATTACTATTGAGACGCTTAGGTTCTAAGTTGTGACTCACTGTGTGATAAATTGTTGTGGTTTAATTCATTCATCTGTTGGGTCAAGAATCTATAATGCTCCCAATGAAGTTGATCATGTGCCTTGTGTGTGTGAGGATATTGTATATTCTTTGTTGTGACTGATGCTAGAACTTGCCTGGTGTGTGTGTGAAGTGAAATAAAGATTGTGAGTGTAGGAGGTGATTTAGGCATTTCTTTGGCAGCCCTGAAATTGTTTACCTTCTTTTTACCTACCTTTGTACATTGTCCTAGTGAACCCTCTTTGAGCCTTTAGCTATTTTCTTTGGCAGCCTCATATGTAGCCTAATCCATTTTTTTTCAAGACCATAATTTGATCCAAACTCCTAAGCGCTTTAAAATTGTAGAATCATGTGGAAAAATAAAAGGAGAATGGTGAAAGTGATGCCTCAGGGTGTATTGGTACTTGAAATTGTTGTGAAAAAGAGTGGCTATTATAGGGATGCTTGCTTAATATAAAAAAAATAAAAAATTTAGAAAAACAAAAAGATAGTTGTGTTTATGATTGAATAACAAAATGGGTGAAAAGGGGTTGGTAGATGAAAGATAGGTAGAGTGGTTGTTAAAAGATAGTGTAAATGGCATATTGTAGTGTATTAAAGCGCTTAGGGAACATAGTCACTATTTCTGGCCAAAATAGTCCTACCTATCCCTTAGCCTACATTACAACCTGTAAAGACCTATTTGATCCAAAACTTAGCAGTCTGATATTAGTAGAGCATTACACTAAGGGCAAGCCTATGGTCATCAGTTGCAATATAAGAATTCTTTGTGAGAGCGAGAGCAAGGAGAGTCTTATACCCATGTTTCGAAAAATGCAAAACTATGAGTGATTATGGGTGATATCTTGTGTGAGCACACATGGTTGATGGTTGTTGGGTAGTTTTATATGTTTCTTTGTGGCTTAACTTGTGGATACGAATTAACCATCCTAATGAGTCTATGTTGGAGGTTGAGTTGTTTCTAGTAGTGATCGAGAAACCTACTCTTTGTTAATGATTTTTGTGCATGTCTTGTTGAAAATTTCGTGTTGCTATTATGAAATTCTAGTTAGGTGTTTGCATGTATGTAATATTTTGTTCGAGGAAAAACAAAGCTTTAAGTGTGGGGTGGTGATGTTGGGCGTATTTACACGCCTAAGCACCATAATTTACCCATGTTTCAGCTAAGTTTTGAGGATAAAATATATAATTCTTGCACTTTTAGTCCATTTTCCTTTAAGTGAGCTGACCTATGTGATTAGCATGTTCTCAGGTACTAATGATGAAGATTTCAGCACTTTGTGGACATGTGGGAAGCAAAGGAAAACTTCAAATAAGAGGGAAGGCAGCTTTTGGACTGAAAGTGATGCATGGGAACTTTTTCCCGGGCAAACCCAGTATTTTTAAAGACTTAAGGATGCAGTAGCAACTTATGGGACAAGGATGTTATTAAAAAACTTATTGCTGAATTTTACAACATGATGATCATTCGATTATTGCAGAAAACGGCTCACTTGAGCAACGGAGAAAGAAAACACGTTTCATCTCCATAGCCAAGATTTCTCTAAGTTTTGGTATGATGATGATGTCTACTTTGATTTCCGTTGTATTCATGAGTAGCTAAATTTATCTGTTAGGGTTATGGCAACCTTGTAAGATACTATCTATTACTATGAGTTTGTGAATTCTTGATGTGTTATGCTACTTATATCATTACTCTCTTCGTTTTAATTGAATTCTTATGGTTGCAAACATAGAGAATACGCCATTATAGCATTAACTTGTTCGAGAGAAAAGTTATATGTTTGGAAAAGAGAGTGTGACAAGGAAATAGGATTTCCAACCTCTATTTACACGTTAATGCCTTAACCGGATTAACGTCTTGGAGAATTTGTACCATTTGTTATACACTTTAGGCTCGAGAGGGCTAAAGCAAAATAAATCCTTGATGGTTGAGAAACACTTGGATTTAGAATTAGAATACGATTCTCTATAAGTGCATGCATGTCTAAATTCTGCGTTACTCATAGTTAATAGAGAAGTAGAACTTATAAGTTGGACATAACCCTAACTTATCAATCTCTGTGATTAAATCTTACTACGCAAATCGTTCCATTGTTACTTTGATAATATTAGTTCACGCCTAAACCAAACCTCCCTTTTTCCTTGGAATTTTCGACCAACAGTCTACTAATTATTGCAACACTTAGTGACCAGAGTATTCCCTGTGGGATTCGACACCCAACCCAGTTGGGTTCTATATTTAACAGCGACCGCTGACACTTTCTAACGAGAGCTGTAATTTGGGCGTATCATACACTACCAATCTTGGGCTCTCTAAGTAAAAAAAAAATGAGGTGTTGAAAAGCTGAAAATTCCAAAAAGAAGCAAATCTGTCCATTCTTGTTGTCTCTGCCGAAATTGTGTCTTGTTGTTGTTTTGGCCGAGATTTATGACTAGTTTTCTTGTGATTTTTGTGTGTTCTAGTGTTATATCTTTGTTTCCTAACACTAGAAGAGGTGTCTAAGGTCGACAATCTCACAAAAAGAGTTGTGTTCTTGAGTTTGGTGTTCTTTGCCGAGAAAGTTGTTGTTCTTGTTGTTGTCTTGGCTGAGATTTTTTTTTTGAGATTAGATCTAGGTATATTTCATGAGTCTTGAGTGTTATTAGTGTTGTTTTGTTCTTCCCTAACACTAATAGAGTCAATATATAAGTTGAACTCCTACTTGTGTTGTTGTTGTGTGGATTCAAAAGTTGGGCCGAATTATTGTTGGTGTTGTTGTGGTGATTCAAAATTTGAATGTTTAAAGGTGTGTTGTTTGTATTGTGGTTGTGGATTTGAGTTGAAAGAGGTGTTGCTGTTGTTGGGAGGTTCAACTTGAACCTTAGTCTTCAAATCTTGTTGAAGTTTCTTGGTGTTCTTGGCCAATCTTCATGTCTTGTGACAAGAAGAATCTTCAATAAGTAGTGTTTGATCTTAAGACCAAGTGGAAGAGTGTAGTCTTCTTGTTAGTCTTGAAACATATTACAAGCCTCTTGTAATCGTGTTTGTGTTCTTCTTCTAGTAAAGCCGTGTATTATTGTTATCTTGTTGTTGTTGTCTTATCATCTCGTGTTCATCTTGTTGTTGGCTTTTTTTTGTGTAAATTACACCTTGTATCATCTCGTTCTTGTGGTATTATTGTTGGCCGAGGCTTTTTCCGCTTTTGGTCCTCGGTTTTTCTTGTGTTTTGTGTCTTATTTCTATGTTGTGGGTTGATTTCATTATCAGGGTTGGGCCGGGGTCCGGGCGTGCTATGGGACAAAAATAGACGTGCCAAGGAGGTTAGGGATCATCTCAGTATTGTCCGTTTAATTTTTCGTGGCCATTTGTATGGACAAACGGGCAAAACGAGACGAATAGGGCATTTACGGGCAAAATAGGTGTGCTATTGCCCACAGTTTTGGGGGTAGGCTGGGGTCCGGGCGTGTTGTGGGCTGAAAAACGACTGGGGTGTGCCAGGGAGTTTAGGGATCATCCCAGTGTGTCCTTCTTAATAATTCGTTGCCATTTGGGTGGAGAAACGGGCAAAACAGCGTAAATAGAGCATTTTCAGGCTAAATCGATATGCTATATCTCACAGTTTTAGGGGTGGGCCCGGGGTCCGAGCGTGCTGTCGTCTGAAAATTGATAGAGGCATGCCAAGGAGGTTGCAGATCATTCCAGTGTGGTCCATTTAATTTTTCGTGGCCATTTAGGAGGACAAACGAGAGAAACGGCACGAATGGGGCATTTTCGAGTAAAATCGATGTGCTATTGCCCACTGTTTTGGGGGTGGGCCGGGGTCCGGGCGTGCTGGGGGCCGAAAATTGACCGAGGTGTGCCAGGGAGGTTAGGGATAGTCCAAGTATGGTATGCTTAATTATTTGGGGCTATTTGGGTAGACAAACAGGCAAAACGACTTGAATGGGGCATTTTCGGGCTAAATTGGTGTGCTATATGCCACAGTTTTGGGGGTGGGCCCAGGGTCCGGACCTGCTGTATGCTGAAAATTGACCGGGGAATGCTAGTGAGGTTGAAGATCATCCTAGTGTGGTCCGTTTAATTTTTTGTGGCTATTTGGGATGACTAACGGGCGAAACAGCGAAAACGGGGCATTGTCGGGCCAAATTGGTGTGCTATAGCCCACAGTTTTGGGGGTAGGCTCGGGTTTCGGGCGTGCTGTGGGCTGAAAATTGATCGGGGCATGCCAGGAGGGTTGGAGATCGTACCAGTGTGGTCAATCGACCGGGGCATGCCATGGAGGTGATCGTCCCAGTGTGGTCCGTTTAATTTTTATGGCCATTTAGGTGTAAAAATGGGAAAAATGGTGCAAACGGGGCATTTTAGGCCAAATCGGTGTGCTATAGACCACAGTTTTGGGGGTGGGCCTGGGGTCAAGCGTGTTGTGGGCCAAAAATTGACTGAGGCATGCCAGGGAGGTTGGGGATCGTCCCAGTGTGGTCCGTTTAATTTTTCATGGCCATTTTAGTGGACAAACGGGCGTAACAGAGCGAACAGGACATTTTTAGGCCAAATCGGTGTACTATAGACCACGGTTTCGGGGGCGGGCCTGAGGTCCGGGCGTGCTGTGGGCCAAAAATTATCCTATGCGTGGCAGGGAGGTTGGGGATCATTCCAGTGTAGTCCGTTTAATTTTCTGTGGCCATTAAGGTAGACAAACAGGCGAAACGGCGCGAACGGGGCATGTTTGGGCCAAATTGATGTGCTATAACCGACGGTTTCGGGGTTCGGCTCGGGGTCCAGACGTGCTGTGGGCCAAAAATTGACCGAGGCATGCCAGGGAGGTTGGGGATCTTCCCAGTGTGGTCTGTTTATTTTTTTTTGTGGCCTTTTCATTAGACAAACGGGCAAAACAGCACGAATAGGACATTTTCGGGCCAAATCGGTGTGCTATAGCCCACGGTTTCGGGGGTGGATGATGTGCTAGATTTTTGTAGCACATTTAAGACTTTTTAACTTTAAATAATGGTAAGTTCTTAAGTAATTATTGGTGCTTTTGATGTTATTTCTTAAGATTGTAGGAAAGTCAAGATGCATGGAAATAAATAACAATGGAGCAAAAGAGCTGAAATCTGAGCAAAAAGAGCTGAAAACATGGCTGATGACAACCGTGAAAAGTCATCAGCCTTGTCATAGGCTATCAGCATTGGTGTCAGCCTTAACCAGGGAGTTGCAGTCTAAGAAGCTGTTCTGACGACGTTGGTGATGTGGCATCAAAGTTGTGATAAGACGTCAATAAAGGCGTTAGCCTTAAGCAGAGAATTAGCAAAAAAAGATGACATCTGACGACGACAGTGAAACGCCGTCAAATCCGTGACGCGGCGTCAGCAACATCATCAGCTTCAGCCAGAACTTGAAGACAACTGGAGCTAATCTGACACCATCCGTGATAAGGCCTCAGACCCTTGACGTGGCGTCATCCAGGGCGTCACCTAATCCGATAATTTTATTTATTTTGTTATTTTATTTCCATAATTAAGTTTAGGTATAAATAGAAGTTTTGAGGGTTTTATTCAGGATCTCTCCCAATCTTGTTTTTTGAACTTGGGAGGAACGTACATTGCCTCATCTTTTTCATCAAGTATTTTTCTTGTTTTCCCTTCAACTATTGTGGATTATTCTCTTGTGATTCAATTGAAGAAACAATTTATTTTTATTCATTCGTAAGTTTATCCATACTGTAAACTGGGTATGATGTAAACTGGGTATGAAGAAAGGTAGAATAAAAGGAAAAGAATAAGTGAAAAAAAATAAAAAGCTGGGTGATGTGGAAGAAGAATAAGAAAAGAAAAAGAATGAAAAAGAAAAGCCACATCCATCCTGAATAATGTATGATCAAGAAAATGAGAAAAAGAAGAAAAACGTTAATAAGTGAACCCTAAAAGTTAAGGTAGTTCCAAGGAGGCTTAGTCACTCTAAATGCCATTGAATATCATACCAGCCCTTAGCCTACATTACAAGCCGAAGAAAAGACCTATAGTGATCCTAACTTACCTATCTGTACACCTTGGTAATGAAAATAAGGGAAAGCATATGGTATTTGACATGCATTGATTGGAATTTCTTTCTGAGAGTGAGTGTCTCTTGACCATCCCCACATTGACATACTTGAGTTCATATATGAGTGAGGAGGTACTTCTTTGATGTAAGGGCACATCGGTTTCATTGCTATCTGTTTACTTGTTTGGGTAGTGTAACTTGTACATATGCATGGTTATTGTTGCTGAATTGATGTCATATCTTGATTCCTTTGGGTCACATTGTTAATCACCATTGATATGCACAATTGGATTTATAAGTAATTGAACGTGGAAAGTGGCATGAGTTTCGAGCTAAACTTGATAATCAAATGTGATAGGTATCTTATGTGTCTCTTGGTTAAGCATCGTAGTATGGTGTTATGTAGTTGCTTGAGGACAAACAATTGTCTTAAGTTGAGGGTGTTGATGTGCTAGATTTTTGTAGAACATTTAAAACTTTTTAACTTGAAATAATTGTAAGTTCTTAAGTAATTATTGGTGTTTTAGATGTTATTTCTTAAGATTTTGTAGGAAAGTCAAGATGCATGGAAATAAATAACAATGGAGCAAAAGAGCTGAAATCGGAGCAAAAAGAGCTGAAAACATGGCTGACAACAACCGTGATAAGTCGTCATCCTTGTGATAGGCTATCAGCATTGGCGTCAGCCTTACCAAGGAGTTGGAGTCTGAGAAGCAGTTCTGACGACGTTGGTGACGTGGAGTCAAAGTTATGATAAGGCGTCAATAAGGACGTCAGCCTTAAGCAGAGAATTAGCGAAAGGAGAAGACATCTGACGAGGACAGTGAAACGTCGTCATATCCGTGATGCGGCGTCAGCAACATCGTCAGCTTTAGACAGAACTTGAAGACAACTGGAGCTAATCTGATGCCATCCGTGATAAGGCGTCAGACCCTTGACGTGGCGTCATCCAGGGGGTCACCTAATCCGATAATTTTATTTATTTTGTTATTTTATTTCCATAATTAAGTTTAGGTATAAATAGAAGTTTTGAGGGTTTTATTCAGGATCTCTCTCAATCTTGTTTTTCGAACTTGGGAGGAATGTACATTGCCTCATCTTTTTCATCAAGTATTTTTCTTGTTTTCTCTTCAACACTTATCAACTATTTTGGATTATTCTCTTGTTATTCAATTTAAGAAACAATTGTTGTTTTCATCCATTCGTAAGTTTATCCATACTATCATGAATTCAACTTTTTATTTCGTTCATCAAATCATAAGCGACTAATTCCATTAGCCCGAGTTATGGGATCCATGGATTAGGGTTTGATATGCTACTAGGTACTTAAAGGGTTCAAAGAGTAGTAGGACATCTTGAAATTCTGTTGTTTTAACTTAAAATCTATTGGTTGCAAACAATAGGTTATGCCTTAGGTTTATTTGCTTGAACAGAGAAACAGACTAGAGGATGTGAATTATCAACAGGGACTTGGAAGCTACCAACCTTCTGTTTAATGATTAATGTCGTAACTGGATTAATCTACCTGAGATAACATCCTATTGGAAATAGATAAGTTATCTAAGTTGTAGAGAATTAGATAATAAATTGTCTGGTGAGGTCGAGAGATAAGTCAGATAGTATAGTCGTCAGGGATATTGTGATGTTCCTACTTACTCCAAGAATCTCAAGCATTACCTAGTATCTTTCAATTCCTGAAACCCACAGTGAACATAACTCTAGTTTTCCATTTATATTGATTACAAACAATAATACTAAAACCCCATTTTATATTTTTGTATCATTTGTTTGAATTTAACTTGTATCTATAATTTCAAACTAGTTTAATCGCCACTCACATTGTTCCCTGTGGATTCGACCCCGACTCCAAAGTTGGGTAAATATATTGACGATGACCTCCTTACACAAATTTGAGGTGTAAGTTGGGTAAATATATTGACGATGACTGCCAATGAGATGTGGTTCAGGATTTATAGGTAATAATGGCTGACTAGATCTTTGTGTATTTGGCATGCAATCCACTAAACCTGAACAAAACAAAAACAACAAACAAAAAGTAAAATTTGAGAATCTTTGACCAAAGGGTCTATTAACTATCACAAACTTAGTTGACAACCGTATTCCCCGGAAATGGCGCCAAAATTTGATACGCTCAAATTACAACTCTCGTTAGAAAGTATAAGCGGTCGCTGTCAAATATAGAACCCAACTGGGTTGGGTGTCGAATCCCACAGGGAATACTATGATCACTAAGTATTGCGATTATTATTAGACTATTGGTCGAAGGTTCCAAGATAAGGGGGTTTGCTTTAAGTGCACAGTAATATTATCAGTGTAACAATAAGATGATATGTGTACTTATATTTGATCACAGAGAATGACAAGTTAGGGTTATGTCCACCTTGTAGCTTCTACTTGTCTATTAACTATGGGTAATACGGATTTTATACATGCATGCACTTATAGAGAGGCGTATTCTAATTCTAATCCAAGTTTTTTTCAACCATCAAGGATTTATTCACCTTAGTTCTCTCGAACCCAAAGTGTACAAAAAATTATACGAACTCTCCAAGACGTTAATCCTGCTAGGGCATTAATGTGTAAACTAGAGGTTGGAAACCCTAATTTCTTGTCACACTCTCTTTTTCAAACAGTAACTTTTCTATCGAACAAGTTATTGCTATAATGGCATATTTCCTATGTTTGCAACCACGAGAATTCAATCAAAATGAAAAGAGTAATGATATAAGTGGATTACGCATCATAAATTCACGAACACATAGCAATAGAGAGTATACTACAAGGTTTCCATAATCCTAATAGATAAGCTTAGCTACTCATGAATAAAATAAAAATTGACATAGAAATATTCATCATACCAAAACTTAGCACGATCTTGGTGATGAAGATGATAAGTGATGTTAAGAGAGAAACACGTTTCTCTCCCTCTGTCCTCAAGCTAAGCATCTCTTGTTTTTCAAAAATAATACTGAATCTGAATTGTCCCTAAAAATTCAGCAATAAGGCTTTTAATAACATCCTTCTCTAATAAATTGCTACTGCATCCTTAACTATTTAAAAATATTGTGTTTGCCCGGGAAAAAGTTCTCATACATCACATTCTGTCCAAAAGCTGCTTTTCTGTCCAAAAACTGCTTTCCTTTTTATGTGAAGCTTTCTTTGCTGTCCACAGGTCCCCAAAGTGTTGTAATCTTCCTCATTAGTACTTGAAAAACATGTTAATCAAATAGGTCAGCTCACTTAACTAAAAAT
>CM061548.1:419998404-420018404 GCA_030864215.1 Capsicum pubescens
CTACATATGAGGCTGCCAAAGAAAATAGCTAAAGGCTCAAAGGGGGTTCACTAGGACAATGTACAAAGGTAGGTAAAAAGAAGGTAAACAATTTCAGGGCTGCCAAAGAAATGCCTAAATCATCTCCTACACTCACAATCTTTATTTCGCTTCACACACACACCAGGAAAGTTCTAGCATCAGTCACAACAAAGAATATACAATATCCTCACACACACAAGGCACATGGTCAACTTTATTGGGAGCATTATAGATTCTTGACCCAACAGATGAATGAATTAAACCACAACAATTTATCACACAGTGAGTCACAACTTAGAGACTAAGCATCTCAATAGTAATGATTTAGCACAAACTCTTGTTGTAATATACCATGCCGTCTATCAGAATAATTTCATGCAAAATCTAAAATCTAACTAACTAATTACGACTAACTAACTACGACTAATTCAAACAAACAAGAATAAATGTAGGCAAAGAAATACAATACAGCAGACATATACCCGCACCCCACACTTAGACGGGACACATTGTCCTCAATGGAAATAAATAAGGAAAACCTAATTAGTCGGACTCCTCTTCTATGTCTGGGGTCATACCCCCTGTGTCAGAATTATCATCAGAGTCGTCGTCATCAGAGTTGTCCTCCACATCTGAGTCTGGCAGTCGGTGATCATCATCAGTCGGCACGTCATCGTCGAGAGGTTCCTCAAAATGTACCCCCACTCCACACATGGCCCGCACATGCTCATTAAGCGGGTAATCATAGTCCAACTGCTGAAGCTCTGCATCAGTCAGAACACGACCCCCATTTATCAGTGTAAATCTAGTCATGCCATACAGATGGCGGAAAAAGCTTTCATCTCGAGCATGCCTCTCTGCAGTGGTGAGGTTGATGTCTTGACCAGTTTATGGCTCTTTAACCTTCGTGAGATCAACCTTCTTCGGGTTGTGTCGTAGCTTATGATCCGCGGGTCCCTCTTCAATATGTTCTTTCCTTAAGATCGCAGTCAACAAGTTGCCGAAATTGAAATGGGACCTTTTGTGCAGCCTAGCCTTGCGCATTGACGATCGTATAACCGCTACAATGTTGATGGGAATATTCGTCATCAAAGCGTACACCAAGAAGACTCGATCACGTGTGATATTAGTAAATTGTTTCCCTGGAATCAAGCAAAAGTTGAATATCCTTAACCATATGCGAGCTTACCTGTTCAAAGAGGCATACGGGTAGGTGTTATGGAGACCATTATCCTTGTGCCGAATCCACCTTTCCATTGACCTTGATCCGCACAGTGTATGTCTGATGGCCTTGTAGGGAGGTCTGTGATAAAGATCCTTGAGCGGTGATGGATCCACAGATGGAAGGCCCAGAAAAGAGTTGAAGAATTCCGCATTCAGTTGCAAGACTTGGCCCCGAATCTTTACTTCACTTCCAGTAGTCTTTGGGGACCAATTGGCATAAAAATATCGCGTTAGATCAATATTTCATTCCCCCATATCTCGGAAAATGAAATCAAGATTTAGTGCCATGATTTTAGCCAAAATGCGGGGCTCTCTCTTTGCTAGACTCTCCTTCTGCATCAAATCCACGTGAACATATTTTTTTACTTTGTTGTTCTTGTACCACTCCTTTCCTTCCTCCTCTAGGACCCACTTTATCCCGAAAGTTCATCGAGGCACTTGCAAAGAGGAGGACTCAGCCTGATATTTTCTTGCCCTTTTCTGACTTTTTTTGGAGGTGGACACTTTTTCTTTTCCTTGTCGTCCTTTTGGGGCCATTCTACCTGAGATCACAATAAAGTTACGTTAGTTTCATCATGGAAGATTTACTATAGTCGGAAAAGAAAATCGTGATGATACCACCCCACACTTAATCCGTTTGTACAATGTTAATAATCATGTAATCTTGACTGTCCTTTCCTACTTTATTTCATTGGATTAAGGCAATGTTTGAACAAGACTACCACATAGCAATCTTATCAGGTTTTTGCATCGAAATAACGAAACCATGTTATACTTGTGGTCAATCATGATCAATACCTTCGATGAACGAGTCATTCAAACATTCAAGCTTACAACTTTCAAGATTATGCATTAACTTCACAATTTTGACTTCATAAAAATATGACAGTGAATACCAACCATATTCTCATCACCAAACACAACTTCACAATCTAATAAACCATTATAAGCGGAGTAGTGCAACAACTACGGAATATAAAAGAGTAACTTACGTGGTGATGGATCCGGAAGATGAACTTGCAAGATTAGATGAGCAAAAAGAAAAACTTTGAGAGAATTTGGGAGCTTAGGCGTCGCCTATCTTGAGCAAACAATGGAATTGTATTCTAAGGTTGAGTATCTATTTAAAGACTAATCCATGGGTCAGGTTTGATCCATGTACAATCGGGTTAGAAGACAAAAAAAAAATAATAAGTAGGCGGCGCCTAATGCTTTGCCTATGCTTAGCATAGGCGGCACATTTAGCAATGCCTAGATAGGCATAGGCGTCGCCTTGCCTATCGCCTAGATTGGCATAGGTGGCGCCTATGGCATTGCCTATGTGAGGCAGTGAGCATAGGCAATGGAATAGGCGGCGCCTATAGGATTGCCTACATTGGTATAGGCCTTGACTTGTCCCTTGCCTATGTGAGGTAGTGAGCATAGGCAATGGCATAGGCATTGCCTTGTCCGTTTCCTAGATTTGCATACGCATTGCCTTGTTCGTTGCCTAGATTGGCATAGGCATTGCCTTGTTCGTTGCCTAGATTGGCATAGGCAATGCCTAGCCTATAGCCTTTGCTCCATCATTCCTCACTTACCACCTTTATCATGGCTCACTTTCAAATCAAAATTTGGTACTAATCTCCTACTTTGTATATCTTGCACCTACACTTAATCAAAAACAACAAAAATGATTAGAAGGATGGGTTGCCTCCCACCGAGCGCCTTAATTTTGGTCGTGGCTCGACTCTTCTTTTTGAACTTTTATTTATCAAAAAAAAATCCTAACTAAACAAACTCCTAATGATGGGTTGCCTCCCATGTAGCGCTTGATTTATTATCGCGGCACGACATAGCTATCTCGAGTACTCAGACTTCATCGAGATATAAGGTGGCTATACATTTTATCAAATCGGTAGGTCCGATATATAGCTTCACTCGCTGGCCATTCACCTTAAAGACACCACCATCATTGTTTTCTAACTCCACTACTCTGGATGGGTAAACTTGGCTAATTCTGAATGGACCAGACCATTTAGACTTCAACTTACCTGGAAATAGCTTCAGTCTGGAGTTGAAAAGAAGTACCAAATCACCCTTCTAAAAGTTTCATTGGACAATCCTCCGATCATGGTACTTTTTCATCCTTTACTTGTAGAGATCTTCTCTTTCATACGCATGTAGATGGAATTCATCCATCTCATTCAGCTGTTCCAACCTCATATTAATAAAATCATCCCAATTCAAGTTAAGCCGCTTCAGCGCCCACAATGCTTTATGTTCTAGCTCAATTGGCAAGTGACAAGCCTTCCAATAAACTAGTTGATATGGTTACATGCCAATTAGTGTCTTAAACGCAGTCCTATATGCCCATAAGGCACCAACCAGCTTTTTGGACCAATCTTTCCTACTGGCATTCACAGTCTTCGCAAGGATTAGCTTGATCTCCCGATTAGAAACCTTTACCTACCCACTAGTTTGTGGGTGATATGGTGTAGCTAACTTGTGTTGCTTAACCCCATATCTCACCAATATGGCTCTGAACAGCTTGTTTCAAAAATGTGAAACTCCATCGCTTATGATGGTACGAGGTACCCCAAAACGAGAGAAGATATTTCTCTTTAAGAACGCTACAACACGCTTACCTTCATTATCAGCTAGCGCTACTGCTTCGACCCATTTGGATACATAATCCACAACAACTAGGATATATTTTATCCCAAACGAACTCACAAATGGGCCCATGAAATTTATACCCCATACATCAAATAGTTCTACTTCAAGAATTTTAGACATGGGCATCTCATGGTTCTTCGAGATAGAGCCTTGCCTCTGACACTGATCACATCTTCTCACAAAATCATAAGCATCCTTGAATAATGAAGGCCAGTAAAAGCCACTTTGGAGTACCTTCCTTGTCGTTCGATCACCTGCATGGTGACCCCCAAGTTGGGAAGCATGACTTGCTTCCAGTATGCTAGGCACCTCTACATCTGAGATGCATCGCCTAATAATACCATCAGCACATCGTCGAAAGAGATACGGTTCATCCCAGAAGTAGTGTTTCACATCATGCATGAACTTTCTCTTTTGATGAAAGGAGAGATGCTCAGGAATCACTATACTTACAACGTAGTTCGCAAAGTATGCATACCACGGTAAGTCTTCCACCATAGTGGCTAGGATTTCTTCGTCGGGAAATGCATCATCAATATCATGGTCGGGTTGCACTATGTGCTCACTCTCAAGTCTAGATAGATGATCAGCTACTTGGTTTTCGCAACCTTTTCTATCCTTTACCTCGAAATCAAATTCTTGAAGCAGTAACACCCACCTAATTAGCCTTGGCTTAGCATCTTTCTTTGCCATTAGATATCGTAGAGCCGCATGATCTGTATGAACCACTACTTTGGTTCCTAACAAGTAAGCACGGAACTTTTCAAAAGCATAAACAACTGCTAGAAGCTCTTGTTCAGTGACGGTATAGTTCTTCTGTGCTTCATTTAAGGCCTTGTTCGCATAGTAGATTGGATGAAATAGCCTTTCTCTTTTCTGACCAAGTACAGCACCCAAGGCTACCCCGCTTGCATCACACATAACTTCAAAAGGTAGAGACCAATCGGGTGCTACAATAATAGGAGCTTTGCTAACACCTAAACTACAGCTCTCGTAAGAGTGTAAGCGGTCGCTGTCAAATATAGAACCTAACTGGGTTGGGTGTCGAATCCCACAGGGAATACTTGGTCACTAAGTGTTGCAACTATTAGTAGACTGTTGATCGAAAATTCTACGGAAAGGGGGAAATTTGAGTTCGGCGTGAATTACTACTATGGAAGTAAAAATGGAATGCTTGATTTAGTAAGATTTAATCACAGGGAATAATAAGTTAGGGTTATGTCCACCTTATGAGTTCTACGTATCTATTAACTATGAGTAATGCGGAATTCAGACATGCATGCACTTATAGAGATTCGTATTCTAATGGTAAATCCTAGTGTTTCTCAACCATCAAGGATTATTTCACTTTAACTCTCTCGAGCTTAAAGCGTATAACTAACGGTACGAACTCTCCAAGAGGTTAACCCAGTTACGGCACTAACGTGTAAATAGGGGTTGGTAGCCCTATTTCCTTGTCACACTCTCTTTTCCAAACATGTAACTTTACTCTCGAACAAGTTAATGCTATAATGGCCTATTCTCTATGTTTGTAACCACGAGAATTAAATTAAAATGAAGAGAGTAATGATATAAGTAGCATACGCATCAAGAATTCACAAACTCGTAGTACTAGATAGTATATCAAAAGGCTTCCATAACCCTAACAGAGAAGTTTAGCTACTAATGATTGTAAAGGAAAACAACGATGAAATCATCATCATCATACCAAAACTAGAACAATCTTCACGAGAGGATGCTTTTAACGTCAAAGAGGGATGACGTTTTTCCTCTTAGCTGACTTCCCCAAATATGTAGCGTGTTTCTCTGTGTTCAAGTTACAGAAATTGTAACGTGAATAAAAATACTAAAAGTGTCGACTGAATTTTGAAAGCAATGAATGAATGAATCAATGAATGCTGAAAAATTCAGCAAATAGAGTCTTTATAACATCCTTTTCCTAGTCCTATTAAGTTACTGCTGCACCCCTAAGTATTTAAAAATACTGCTTTTGCCCGGGACAATTTCTCCTTGCGTCACATTCAGTCCATAAGCTTTCAAAAGCTGCCTTCCCTCTTCTGTGAAGTTTTCCTTTGCTGCCTAAAGGTCCACAAAGTGCTGAAATCTTCATCATTAATACCTGAAAACATGCTAATCACGTAGGTTAGCTCACTTACAGGAAAATGGACTAAAAGTGCAGGAATTATATATTTTATCCTCAAAACTTAGCTATAACATGGGTAAATTATGGTGTTTAGGCGTGTAAATACACCCAACATCAACACCCCACACTTAAAGCTTTGTTCGTCCTCGAACAAAATATTATGTCCATGCAAACATCTAACTAGGATTTCACAGCAGTAACATAAAATATTCATCAAGACAGGCACGGCAATTATTAACAAAGAGTAGTTTTCTGGATCACTACTAGAAACAATTCAACCTCCAACATAGACTCTTAATGATGGCTAATTTGTATCCACAAGTTAAGGCACAAACAATCATACAAAACTGCCCAAAACTCGTCAACCATGTGTGTCTCACACAAGATATCACCCATAATCACTCACAAGTTTTGCATTTTTCGGAACATGGGTATAAGATTCTCCTTGCTCTCACTCTCACAAAGAATTCATATGTTGCAACTGATGACCATAGGCTTGCCCTTAGTTTAATGCTCCCCTAATATCAGAATGCTAAGCTTAGGATCAAGTAGGTCTTTACAGGTTGTAATGTAGGCTAAGGGACAGGTAGGACTATTTTGGCCAGAAATAGTGACTATGTTCCCTAAGCGCTTTAATACACTACGTTATGTCATTAACACTCTCTTTTAAACAACCCTTCTACCTTTTTTTTCATCTAACACCCCTTTTCACCTATTTTGTTATTCAATTATAAACACAAAGATGAGAATATACAACTTATTTTTTTTTATTTTTCTATTTCTTTTTTTTTATATAAAACACCTCTATGATAGCCACTCCTTTTCACAACAATTTCAAGTACCAATACACTCTGAGGCATCATTCTCACCCAATTTCCTCTTATTTTGTCACATGACTCTACAATTTAAAGCGCTTAGGAATTTGGATCAAATTATGGTCTTGAAAAAAAAAATGGATTAGGCTACATATGAGGTTGTCAAAGAAAATAGCTAAAGGCTCAAAGGGGGTTAACTAGGATAATGTCCACGGGTAGGTAAAAAGAAGGTAAACAATCACAGGCTGCCAAAGAAATGCCTAAATCATCTCCTAAACTCACACTCTTTATTTCGCTTTACACACACACCAGGAAAGTTCTAGCATCAGTCACAACACAGAATATACTATAACCTCACACACACAAGGCACATGGTCAACTTTATTGGGAGCAATATAGCAGTATAGACTCTTTAACCCAACAGGTGAATGAATTAAATCACATAATTATCACATAGTGAGTCACACTTAGAGCCTACATGTCTCAATAGTAATGATTTTGGTACAAACTCTTGTCATAATACCATGCCGCCTATCAGAACAATTTCATGCAAAATCTAAAAAAAATCTAAAATTAAACTTAACTAATTACGACTAATTAAAACAAACAAGAACTAGAATAAATGTAGGCAAAGAAGTACAAGAAGCATACAAATACCAGCACCCCACACTTAGACGGGACACACTGTCCTCAGTGGAAAATAAATAAGGAAAACCTAATTAGTCGGACTCTTCCTCTATGTCTGGGGTCATGCCCCCTGCATCGGAATCATCATCAGAGTTGTCGTCATCAGAGTTATCCTCCATGTCTGAGTCTGGCTGTCGGTGATCATCGTCAGTAGGTACATCATCATCGAGAGGTTCCTCAAAATTTACACCTACTCCACACATAGCCCGCGCATGCTCATTCATCGGGTAGTCATAATCCAACTGCTGGAGCTCTGCATCAGTTGGAACACGTCCCCCACTCATCATGGTAAACCTCATCATGCCATATAAATGGCGGAAGAAGCTTTCTTCGCGAGCATGTCTTTCTGCAGTGGTCAGGTTGACGCCATGCATAGTTTCAGGAACTTTAACCTTCGTAAGATCAACCTTCTTCGGGTTGTGTGGAAGCTTATGATCTGCAGGTTCCTCTTCAATGTCCTCCTTCTTCAATATTGCGGTCAACAAATTGCCAAAGATGAAGTGGGACCTCTTGTGCAGCCTAGCCTTACGCATTGACGACCGTATAACCGCACCAACGTGGATGGGAATATTAGTCATCAGAGCGTACACCAAGCATACTCTATCACGTGTAATCTTTGTGTACTGTGACCCTGGAATCAGGAAAGAGTTGACTATCCGCAACCATATCCGAGCTTCTCTGTTCAAGGAAGCATACGGGAAGGTATTGTGCCGACCGGTATCCTTGTGATGACTCCAATGTTCCATTGATCTTGTTCCGCACAGTGTGTGTTTGATTGCCCTGTATGGAGGTCTGTGATAAAGCTCCTTGAACGGTGATGGATCCACAGATGGAAGACCCAGAAAAGAGTTGAAGAACTCCGTATTCAGTTGCAAGACTTGGCCCCGAATCTTCACTTCACTTCCGGTAGCCTTTGGGGACCAATTGACATAGAATTCTCACGTTAGATCAAGATTGCATTCTCCCATATCTTGGAAAATGAAATCAATATGTAGCGCCATGATTTTAGCCAAAATGCGAGGTTCTCTCTTCGCTAGACTCTCCTTTTGTATCAACTCCATGTGAACATATTTTTTCACTTTATTGTTCTTGTACCACTTCTTTCCTTCCTCCTCTAGGACCCATTTTATCCCGAACATGCGGCGAGGTATTTGCAGCGAGTAGTATTCAGCTTGCTCTTTTTTTTCCCTTTTCTGACCTTTTTGTGAGGTGGACGCTTTTTCTTTTCCTGGACGACCTTTTGGTGTCATTTTACCTGAGATTAAAATAAAGTCATGTTAGCTTATCTTGAAAGATTTGATCGACAAACAAAAAATAATAGCACCACCCCACACTTAATTTGTTGGCACCAACTAATTAAGTGGATGATATCGATTACTCAGACTTCATCGACATACATGTAGGCGATATGTTCCAACAATATGTTCAGCACAATCATACTTTCATGGAACCTTAACTATCCTTTTCAGCTCTATGTCATGTAATCTTGATCATACTTTATGGTTTGGATTAATGCACTTTTTGAACAAGACTACTACGTAGAGATCGAATCAAGTTATGGCATAGAAATAATCACAACATCTCATGCTTGTATTCAGTCATGATCTTTATCTCGATGAACGACTCATTCAAACATTCCAACTTTCGACTTACAAGATTATGTAATTAACTTTACCATTTCGATTCCGCAAAAAGATGACAGTGTATAACAATCAAATATAAATCGGAACAAAGTCAAGAACACCCATACGTATTCATTCACTCAACTAGATGTATCATAGCAAACCAACCTCATTCAAATCACCAACACCACTTCAAGCTTTAACAAATCATTATAGGCGTAGTATTGTAATAACTACGGAATATAAAAGAAGAACTTACTTGGTGATGGACTTGGAAGATGATCTTGCAAGGTTAGATGAGCAAAAAGAAAAGTTTTGAGAGATTTGGGAAGGTTAGGCGGCGCCTAGGTTGAGCAAACAATGTGATTTTGTTTCAAGGTTGAAGTTCTATTTATAGACCAAGGCTTGGGTCGGGTTTGACCCATGAAAAATTGTGTTAGGAGACCAAAAAGCATAAGTAGGCGGCGCCTAATGCTTTGCCTATGCTTAGCATAGGCGGTGCCTTTAGCAAAGCCTAGTTGAACATAAGCGGCGCCTATGCTATGGCATTGTAGATTCAGAGAGCAAAGGCAATGGCATAGGCGGCGCCTTTAGCTTTGCCTAGTTGAACATAGGCGACGCCTATGCTATGGCCTAGTTGGGTATAGGCGGCGCCTATGCTATGTCATTGTAGATTCAGAGAGCAAAGGCAATGGCATAGGCGGCGCCTTTAGCTTTGCCTAATTGGGCATAGGCGGCGCCTATGCTATAGCATTGTCGATTCAGAGAGCAAAGGCAATAGCATAGGCCTTGCCTTGTCCGTTGCCTAGATTTACATAGGCCTTGCCTTTTCCATTGCCTAGATTTGTATAGGCAATGCCTAACCGAAAGCCTTTTGCTCCTTCATTACTCACTTACCACATTTAATATTGCTCTCTTTCAAATCAAAATTTGAGACCAAGCTCCTCCTTTATACGTCTTCCCCTACACTTAATCAAAAAAAACAAAAACAATTAGAAAGATGGGTTGCCTCCCACCAAGCGCCTTAGTTTTGGTCGTGGCTCGACTCTTCTTTTTGGATTTTTATTTAACAAAACAAACTCCTAGGAAAACAAAATGACTAAAAACGATGGGTTGCCTCCCATGTAGCGCTTGATTTATTGTCGTGGCACGACATAGTTACCTCGATTACTTAGACTTCATCAAGATAGATGGTGGCCATGCATTTTATCGAGTCGAGAGGACCGATATATGGCTTCACACATTGGCCATTCACCTTGAAAACACCACCATTTTTGTCTTCTAACTCTACTACTCCAGACGAGTTGACTTATCTAATTCTGAACGGACCAAACAATTTAGACTTCAACTTACCTGGAAATAGCTTCATTCTGGAGTTGAAAAGAAGTACCATATCACCCTTCTGAAAGTTTCTTTGGATAATCCGCCGATCATGGTACTTTTTCATCTGTTCCTTGTAGAGGTCTGCCCTTTCATACGCATATAGACGGAATTCATCCATATCATTCAGCTGTTCCAATCTCAAATTAATAGCATCATCCCAATTCAGGTTAAGCCTCTTCAACGCCCACAATGCTTTATGTTCGAGCTCAATCGGCAAGTGATAAGCCTTCCCATAAACTAGTTGGTACGGGGACATGCCAACTGGTGTCTTGAATGCAGTCCTATAAGCCCATAAGGCATTATCTAGCTTTCGGGACCAATCCTTCCTACTAGCATTTAAGTCTTAGCAAGGATCATCTTGATCTCCCGATTAGAAACCTCTACCTTCCCACTAGTTTGTGGGTGGTAAGGTGTAGCTACCAAATGTTGTTTGACCCCATATTTCACCAATACGGCTCTGAACAGCTTGTTACAAAAGTGTGATCCTCCATTGCTTATGATGGTATGTGGTACCCCAAAACGAGAGAAGATATTTCTCTTTAAGAATGCTACAACACGCTTACCTTCATTATCAGCCAGCGCTACTGCTTCGACCCATTTGGATACATAATCCACAGCAACTAGGATATATTTCATCCCAAACGAACTCACAAATGGGCCCATGAAATCAATACCCCATACATCAAATAGCTCCACTTCAAGAATTTTAGACATGGGCATCTCATGGTTTTTCGAGATAGAGCCTTGCCTCTGACACTGATCATATCTTCTCACAAAATTGTAAGCATCCTTGAATAATGAAGGCCAATAATAGCCGCTTTGCAATACCTTCCTGGCTATCCGATCACCTGCATGGTGACCTCCAACTTGGGAAGCATGACTTACTTCCAAGATGCTAGGCACCTCCACATCAGAGATGCATCGCCTAATAACACCATTAGCAGATCGTCGAAAAAGATACGGTTCATCCCAGTAGTAGTGTTTCAAATCATGCATGAACTTTCTCTTTTGATGAAAGGAGAGATTCTCAGGCATCACATTACTTACCACGTAGTTTGCAAAGTCTGCATACCACGGTAAGTCTTCCACCATAGCGGCTAGGATCTCTTCGTTGGGAAATGCATCATCAATCTCAAGGTCGGGTTGCGCTATGTGCGCACTCTCAAGTCTAGATAGATGATCAGCTACTTGGTTTTCACAACCTTTTCTATCCTTTACCTCGAAATCAAATTCTTGAAGCAATAACACCCACCGAATTAGCCTTGGCTTAGCATCCTTCTTTGCCATTAAATATCTCAGAGCCGTATGATCTGTATGAACCACCACTTTGGTTCCCAACAAGTAAGCACGAAACTTTTCAAAAAGCATAAACAACTGCTAGAAGCTCTTGTTCCGTGACAGTATAGTTCTTCTGGGATCCATTCAAGGCCTTGCTTGCATAGTATATTGGATGAAATAGCCTTTCTCTTTTCTGACCAAGTACAGCACCCAAAGCTACCCCACTTGTATCACACATCACTTCAAACGGTAGAGACCAATCGGGTGCTACAATAATAAGAGCTTCAACTAGCTTCCTTTTGAGGCATTCAAATGCCTTCAAGAAATCTTCACCGAAGTCGAACTTTGCATCCTTCTCCAAGAGTTTGCATAATGGACTAGAAACCTTGGAGAATTCTTTGATAAACCTTCGATAAAAACCTACATGACCGAGGAAACTACGAACTTCCTTTACAGAAATTGGAGGTGGTAGTTTCTCGATAACTTTAATTTTGGCTCGATCAACCTCAATTCCTCTTTCAGCGACTTTGTGCCCAAGAACAATGCCTTCCTTAACCATAAAATGGCACTTCTCCCAGTTCAGCACCAAGTTGAACTCAACACATCTCTGTAACGCCATACTCAGATTCGCCAAGCACGATTCAAACGATTCACCCACAACTGAAAAATTGTCCATGAACACCTCCAAGGTGTCTTCAACCATATCAGAAAAAATGGACATCATACAACGCTGAAAAGTGGCAGGTGCGTTACATAACCCAAATGGCATACGTTTAAAGGAAAACGTACCATATGGGCATGTAAAAGTGGTCTTCTCTTGATCCTCAGGAGCAATACAAATCTGATTATAACCGGAATAATAATCTAAGAAACAAAACCATCCCTTCCCTGCCAATCGATCAAGCATTTGGTCCATTAATGGCTTTGGGAAGTGATCCTTAAGCGTCCATGAATTCAGCTTCCGGTAGTCCATACACACTCCTTGGTGCCATGGTGCCTTGGTTCCATGGTGCCACGGTGCCTTGGTTCCTTGGTGCCATGATTCCTTGGTTCCATGGTGCCACGGTGCCTTGGTGCCATGGTGCCTTGATGCCTTGCTGCCTTGGTGCCATGGTGCCACGGTGCCATGGTGCCACGGTGCCTTGGTGCCTTGGTTCCATGGTGCCACAGTGCCTTGCTGTCATGGTGCCACGGGGCCTTGGTGCCATGATGCCACGGGGCCTTGGTGCCATGGTGCCACGGGGCCTTAGTGCCTTCGTGCCACGGTGCCATGGTGCCTTTCTGCACGGTTCCATGGTGCCACGGGGTCACAGTGCCATAGTGCCCGGTGCCATAGTGCCTTGGTGCCATGGTGTACGATGCCACGGTGCCCTAGTGCCACGGTGACTTGGTGCCATGGTGCCTTGGTGCGTTGGTGCCTTGTGCCCATGGTGATTTAGGGGTGATGGTGTCGGTGCACGGATATCCAACTTGACAAAGACACCACCATGGTAGGCCACTATATATCCGTCGGCGTTTGTCATTGGACGTGCCTCTAGCTTTGCACTCTACGGTCACAAAAATCTCTAATTGTGAAATGCCTCCACGCACCGACGTTGTTCTCGGCGCATCGCTGAGCATTTTAACCGCACTTCACATCGAGGAAAACCTATAGTTGCGATGACGTTGTCTTGCACAAAAAACCACTTGATATCATATACTTAACTGTTTGGAATGGAACGCACGCGACACTTGAAAAACAAGAGGCTAACTCAGGTGAGGGGAACTCACAACACTTAGTGGGATTTTTCAAGGATGGATGCACAAACCTCCTTTGGAGATGGACGGAAAAATGATTGGATTGGATGGGAAGGGACGAACCAGAGCGACAAAGGGCTTAATATTAGTGGATCGTGGTAGCAAGGACACTCTGCCACTTACAATACCCCGTCGCGTATTTAAGTCATCTGCAAAGGATTCTACCCGCCGCTCGATGGAAATTGTACTTTAAGGAGGCCACCACGACCCTTCCGCCGCGGTGGCTTAGACAACGACATGTGCTCTTGGGGGCCGAGGCCCCTACTGCGGGTCGGCAAGAGGACGGCGGGCACATGCGTTGGTTCTAGCCCTGATTCTGACTTAGAGGCGTTCAGTCATAATCCAGCACATGGTAGCTTCGCGCTACTGGATTTTCAACCAAGTACGATGACCAATTGTGTGAATCAGCGATTTCTCTCATACAAGGTTTAGTTACTACTGCGACATTGTCATCAGTAGGATAAAACTAACCTGTCTCATGGCTGTCTCACCCCCAGCTCACGTTCCCTATTAGTGGGTGAACAATCCAATACTTGGTGAATTTTTCTTCCCAATGATAGGAAGAGCCGACATCGAAGGATCAAAAAGCAACGTCGCTATAAACGCTTGGATGCCACAAGACAGTTATCCCAGTGGTAACTTTTCTGACACCTCTAGCGTCGAATTCCGAAGGTCTAAAAGATCGTTAGGCCACACTTTCACGGTTCGTATTCGTACTAGAAATCAAAATCAAACAAGAATTTACCCTTCTGTTCCATACGAGATTTCTGTTCTTTTTGATCTCATCTTAGGACACATGCGTTATCTTTTAACAGATGTGCCGCCCCAACCAAACTCCCCACCTGACAATGTCTTCCTCCCGGATTGGCCCGCTGAGCGAGCCTTGGGTCCAAAACGAGGGGCAGTGCCCCGCTTCCGATTCACGGAATAAGTAAAATAATGTTAAAAGTAGTGGTATTTCACTTTCGCCTTTCGGATCCCACTTATAATACACCTCTTAAGTCATTTCACAAAGTCGGACTAGAGTCATGCTCAACAGGGTCTTCTTTCCCCGCTGATTCTGCCAAGCCCGTTCCTTTGGCTGTGGTTTCGCTGGATAGTAGACAGGGACAGTGGGAATCTCATTAATCCATTCATGCGCATCACTAATTAGATGACGAGGCATTTTGCTAACTTAAGAGAGTCACAGTTACTCCCGCCGTTTACCCGCGCTTTGTTGAATTTCTTCACTTTGACATTCAGAGCACTGGGCAGAAATCACATTGTGTGAACATCCGTTGGGACCATCTCAATGCTTTGTTTTAATTAAACACTCGGATTCCCCTTGTCCGTTCTAGTTCTGAGTTGGCTGCTCGACGCACGGGGAAGGTCCCCAAAGGAACCGTTCCCAGTCCGTTCCCCGGCCGGCCCAAGGCGACCCGCTCTCGCTGTGGAAGCAGCTCGAGCAGTCCACCGAGAGCTGGCGGGTTAGGGACTAGGACACCATGCCTAGCCCTTAGAAACAATCTTTTTCCCGAAGTTACGGATCCATTTTGCCAACTTCCCTTACCTACATTGTTCCATCGACCAGAGGATATTCACCTTGGAGACCTGATGCAGTTATGAGTACGACCGGGCGTGGACGGAATTCGGTCCTCCAGATTTTTAAGGGCTGCCGGGAGCGCACCGGACACCACGAAACGTGCGGTGCTCTTCCAGCCACTGTACCCTACCTCCGGCTGAGCCGATTCCAGGGTGGGCAGGTTGTTAAACAAAAAATATAACTCTTCTCGAGGCTCCGGACGACGTCTCCGGACTTCCTAACGTTGCCGTCGACCGCTATATCTCGGTTCAGGAATTTTAACCTGATTCCCTTTCGGAGTACGCGCGAAATGCGCTATCTGTCGGGGTTCCCCTGGCCCTTAGGATCGACTAACCCATGTGCAAGTACCGTTCAAATGGAACCATTCCAGTTTTCGGCCTTCAATGTTCTCATTTGAATATTTGCTACTACCACTAAGAACTGCACCGACAGTCGCTTGCGCCCGGGATCGCGCCCAAGGTTTTGTAGCGATCTCCGCACCCTCCTACTTATCAGGGCCTGGCACTTGACCTGACAGTCGGGTGTAGGTCGCGCGCTTAAGCACCATCCATTTTTGGGGCTATTTGATTCGGCAGGTGAGTTGTTACACACTTCTTAGCTGATTTCGACTTCCATGACCACCGTCCTGTTGTCTTAATCGACCAACACCCTTTGTGGGATCTAGGTTAGCGCGCAGTTTGGCACCGTAACTCGACTTCCGGTTCATCCCGCATCGCCAGATCTGCTTACCAAAAATGGCCCACTTGGCGCTCTTAATTTCGTGGGGCGGCCCAACAAAGCAGCCGCGCCGTCTTACCTATTTAAAGTTTGAGAATAGGTCGAGGGCGTTGTGCCCCCGAGGCCTCTAATCATTGGCTTTAATCGATAGAACTCGCAAGAGAGCTCCAACTATCCTGAGGGAAACTTCCATGGGAACTAGCTACTAGACGGTTTGATTAGTTTTTTACCCCTATACCCAAGTCAGACGAACAATTTGCACGTCAGTATCGCTGCAGGACTCCATCAGAGTTTCCTCTGGCTTCGCCCCGCTTAGGCATAGTTCACCATCTTTCGGGTCCAGAAAGGTATGCTCACACTCAAACCCTTCTCAGAAGATCAAGGTCGGTCAGAGGTGCACCCCTCGGGGAGATACCACCAATAAACTTCCTTATGCCTTATGGGTTTACTCGCCCGTTGACTCACACACATGTCAGACTCCTTTGTCCGTGTTTTAAGACGGGTCGAATTAGGATCCCACAAGCCAGCGTCCGGAGCGCGCAGATGTCGAAGTATGCCGGAGGTGCGCGCTAGCTGCCACAATCGAGGAGATGGTTTTCCAAAAGCGTATCGAGAGCCCGGAATTTTTCCGCCCCCCCAATCCACGCTGGTCCATGCCCGAGTTAATCGATGGACTGGCTCGTCACCGTTCCACATCCGACCGGGGCGCATCGCCGGCCCCCATCCGCTTTTCTCCCGATAATTTCAAGTACCCTTTGACTCTCTTTTCAAAGTACTTTTCATCTTTCCCTTGCGGTACTTGTTCTCTATCGGTCTCTTGCCCGTATTTAGCCTTGGACGGAATTCACCGCCCGATTTGGGATGCATTCCTAAACAACCCGACTCGTAGATAACGCCTCGTGGTGCAACAGTTTCCGGGAACAACGGGGCTCTCACCCTTTTTGGCGCCCCCTTCTAGGGGGCTTGGGCCCAGTCTGCTGCTGCGGACGCTTCTCCATACTATAATTCGAACGAAGGAGCTGCCTAATTCTAAGGCTGGTTGTTTCGGTTCACTCGCCGTTACTAAGGGAATCCTTGTAAGTTTCTTTTCCTCCGCCTATTGATATACTTAAACTCAGCGGGTAATCCCGCCTGACCTAGGGTCGCGGTCGGAGCGCCTAAACGGGAAAGGGTCCTGGAGTCCGAACGTTCGATGGGCTGTAGACGCGACTGTAAAGAGAGTTGAGTTCCAACCACCACTTGCCGCGACATCCATCGACATGGACTCGTATTTAGGCAATCCGCGATCTTGAGGTGAATGAGAGGCCAGTATCTGCTCCGCGACGACAGCGCGCCTCATGATTCAGGCGCAATGCGAGGGGGGCGACGCGATGCTTGACACCCAGGAAGACATGCCCTCAGCCTAATATATTCGGGCACAACTTTTATTCAAAGACTCAATGGTTCACGGGATTCTACAATTCACACCTAGTATCGCATTTTGCTACGTTCTTCATTGATGCGAGAGCCGAGATATCCATTTTTTAGAGTCATTTTTGTGGACAAAAGAAGCACAGGTCCTCTCGACGCACGCCGCAGATAGGGAGCGAGGGGCAGGCTATCGATTTAAGTATTTCTTGGCGATTTCCATGCCGGGATTTTTTAATTGCCCAACGCACGCGCTTACTAGGACGCGCGCACCTGGGATGAGAGGGAGGCGCTCGTGCGGAGTGTCGTAGCACCCCGCCCGCGCAGACTCCCCAGTTGTTAAACACGTTCGCGGGTCGTTCTGCTGTGCAGGTTTCGACAATGATCCTTCTGAAGGTTCACCTACAAAAACCTTGTTACGACTTCTCCTTCCTCTAAATGATAAGGTTCAATGGACTTCTCGCGACGTCGCGGGAAATGAACCGCCCACGTCACCATGATCCAAACATTTCATCGGATCATTCAATCGGTAGGAGCGACGGGCGGTGTGTAAAAAGGACAGGGACATAGTCAACGCGAGCTGATCACTCGCACTTACTAGGAATTCATCGTTGAAGACCAACAATTGTAATGATCTATCCCCATTACTATGAAATTTCAAAGATTACTTGGGCCTGTCGGCCAAGGCTATAAACTCGTTGAATACATCAGTGTAGCGGGCGTGCGGCCCAGAACATCTAAGGGCATCACAGACCTGTTATTGCCTCAAACTTCCGCGGCCTAAAAGGCCGTAGTACCTCTAAGAAGCTGGCCGCGAAGGGATACCTCCGTATAGCTAGTTAGCAGGTTGAGGTCTCGTTCGTTAACGGAATTAACCAGACAAATCGCTCCACCAACTAAGAACGGCCATGAACCACCACCCATAGAATCAAGTTACGGATCCATTTTGCCGACATCCCTTGCCTACATTGTTCCATCGACCAGAGGTTGTTCACCTTGGAGACCTGATGCGGTTATGAGTACGACCGTTCATGGACGACATTCAGTCTTTCTGATTTTCAAGGGCCGCCGGGAGCGCACTGAACACCACGCGATGTGCGGTGCTCTTCCAGCCACTGGACCCTACCTCCGGCTGAATCGATTCCAGGGTGGGAAGGCTGTTAAACAAAAAATATAACTCTTCCCGAGGCTCCCGCCGACGTCTCCGGACTCCCTAACGTTGCCGTCGACCGCCACGTCCCGGTTCAGGAATTTTAGCCCGATTCTCTTTTGAAGTACGCGCGAAACGCGCTATCTGTCGGGGTTCCCCCGACCCTTAGGATCGACTAAATCATGTGCAAGTATCGTTCACATGGAACCTTTCCCCTCTACGGCCTTCAAAGTTCTCAATTGAATATTTCCTACTACCACCAAGATCTGCACCGACGGCCGCTCCGCTCGGGATCGAGCCCAAGGTTTTGCCGAGACCGCCGCGCCCTCCTACTCATCAGGGCCTGGCACTTGCCCCGACGGACGGGTATAGGTCGTGTGCTTAAGCACCATCCATTTTCAGGGCTAGTTGATTTAGCAGGTGAGTTTTTACACACTCCTTAGTGTATTTCGACTTCCATGACCACCGTCCAGCTGTCTTAATCGACCAACACCCTCTGTGGGATGTAGGTTAGCACGCAGTTTGGCACTATAACCTGGCTTTCGTTTCATCCCGCATCACCAGTTCTTCTTACCAAAAATGGCCCACTTGGAGCTCTTGATTCTGTGGCGCATCTCAACAAAGTATTCGCGCCGTCCTACCTATCTAAAGTTTGAGAATAGGTCGAGGGAGTTGCGCCCCCGAGGCCTCTAATCATTGGCTTTACCCAATAGAGCTCGAATGCGAGCTCCAGATATCCTGAGGGAAACTTTGGAGGGAACCAGCTACTAGACGGTTCGATTAGTATTTCACCCCTATACCTAAGTCAGACGAACGATTTGCACATCAGTATCTCTGCGGGCCTCCACCAGAGTTTTCTCTGGCTTCGCCCCGCTCAGGCATAGTTCACCATCTTTCGGGTACCGACAGGTATACAAACTCGAACCCTTCTTAGAAGATCAAGGTCAGTCGGCGGTGCACCCCTTGGGGGGATCCCACCAATCAGCTTCCTTATGCCTTACGGGTTTACTCGCCTGTTGACTCGCACACATGTCAGACTCCTTGGTCCGTGTTTCAAGACAGGTCTAATGGGGAGCCCACAGGTCAGTGTTCGGAGCACGCAGATGCCGAAGAACGTCGAAGGCGTGCGCTGCCTGCCACAATCGAGGAGACGGCATTCAACGAGCGTATCGAGATCCCGTGCTTTGGCCGCCTACCCAATCCACACTGGTCCATGCCCCGAGTCGATCGGCAGACCGACTCGTCGCCATTCTACATCCGATCGGGGTGCATTACCGGCCCCCATCCGCTTCACTTCCGATAATTTTTAGCACTCTTTAACTCTCGGTTCAAAGTCCATTTCATCTTTCCCTTGCGGTACTTGTTCTCTATCGGTCTCTCGCCCGTATTTAGCCTTGGATGAAATTCACCGCCCGATTTGGGCTGCATTCCCAAACAACCCAACTCGTAGACAGCGCCTCATGGTGTGACAGGATTCGGGTACAACGGGGATCTCACCCTCTCTGGCGCCCCCTTT
>CM061548.1:420023404-420025904 GCA_030864215.1 Capsicum pubescens
CCTCCAATGGATCTTCGTTTAGGGATTTAGATTGTACTCATTCTAATTACCAGACTCATTGAGCTCGGTATTTCTATTTATTGTCACTACCTCCCCGTGTCAGGATTGGGTAATTTGCGCGCCTGTTGCCTTCCTTGGATGTGGTAGCCGTTTCTCAGGATCCTTCTCTGGAATCGAACCCTAATTCTCCATCACCCGTCAGCACCATGGTAGGCCACTTTCCTACCATCGAAAGTTTATAGGGCAGAAATTTAAATGATGCGTCATCGGAACGTGAGCCGTACGATCCGTCGAGTTATCATGAATCATCGCAGCAATGAGAAAAACCCGCATCGACCTTTTATCTAATAAATGCATCCCTTCCAGATGTCAGGGTTTGTTGCATGTATTAGCTCTAGAATTACTAAGGTTATCCGAGTAGTACATACCATCAAACAAACTATAACTGATTTAATGAGCCATTTGCAGTTTCACAGTCTGAATTTGTTCGTACTTACACATGCATGGCATAATCTTTGAGACAAGCATATGACTACTGCTAGGATCAACCAGGTAGCATTCCTCATCGATGCCGGCATCGTATGATCCCGACCTGCTTGTGTGGGCGCAGACAGATTCAAAGCGAGCGCGACCATTATTTGCATGAAGCATCGTACAGGGAAGATAGGAGTCGATGAAGACACCATACCCACTGCGTCTACCGTATCCAAGAATCCCAACCGTCGCTCATGGACCACGACATCGCACGACGATGTGAGGAAGGCGTGGGACACGAAGGCGGACTTTTGATTCACCCCGCGCATGAAATGCGAGGGGCAAAAGACGATCGATAAAATATGATAATGCCTAGGCATTAGGTATGCAGCACAGGAAACCGACTTCGAGCAAGCCTAAATTGCGTTTTCCCCACGACTGAGATGACACGCGGGTCAGGACGTCACTGCTCGAGAAGGGATCCTACCTAACCGCACATACCGAACACAACTCACGCGTCATGTATCCAAATACTCCGTCGATGCACGCCCAGCACCGACCCCAACACCCGGCAATAGATGTCATGCGCTGCTGCCTATGTGGAAGTTGCAAGGCTGAAGAAAGTCCCGCTTGATATGATAGCCCGCCCTTGGGGGAAGCAGAGGAGATGAATGCACGTCGAGGCTTATGCATGGGCGCCGCCCACGCTGGCCGCCCACGCTGGCCGCTGGCACTCGCCGCGGATTTGGCTCGGCCGCATGCGTGCAGAGCCTGGAGCTTGCCCTGAGAGAAGCATCCAGGACTCGCCGCACGCATAAAAGTACCGCCTCATCTGAAATCAAGCGCCAGCATCCCTGTCGTGGACGACGCCACCGATAACTGTCACGAGCGCACAATGAAGCGCGGTCGACGTTGCTTCACTGGCACCGACGGCTCGCACGGACTAGCAATGCATACTGCCATGTGCCCACACTGCACGCCGACATGTCCACTGAGCGCCTATGCCAACTAGCGACAGTCACCATGAAGTGCCTTCAATACCTCTACCCCCTTATATATACTTACAAAAAAACAACCCAAGTGACAGGAGTAGACATGATTTTGCCAGAGAGTCATGCTAAACATATGCGGACCCGAACTGCATGTTTTGATGTGAAACAGATCCTATGCACTCACAAAAAAGTCTCGTAATTTGTAAATGATAATTTTCGTTAAGAAAATATTTTTTTTCAAATATCTTTTATGAAAATTCAAAAACTAAGTAAAAATAAATCAAAAATAGAAAAAATATTTATAAAAATATTAAAATATTAGGAAAATATTCCTGGCGCATGAACTAACCTTAAACCAGCAATCGAGTGCATATTTGTACGTATAACGTAACGGTATTAAATATTTAAATTTAAGCATATTAAAAAAAATATTGAAAAAATATAAAAATAATGTGGGGACTTTAGGAAAATAGCCCAGAATGCAACAGATAAGTAATAACCCCAAAATATGTCTATTAGAATGAAGTAACCTTAAACCAATAATTGAGTGCATATTTGTACGAATAACGTAACGATATAAAATATTTAAATTTAAGGATATTAAATAAAAATTGAAAAAAAAGGCGACGGGACATTACGAAAACCGACACAACATATGAGGTAACATTGAAATATATTTAAAATAAATAATTAAAGTGGATATGTAACAAAATGATTATTCAACGGTGAGGAAGAAGGATGAACATCAGGAAAATATTAGGATGATCGAACGAAGGTTTACACTCTTTTGATTTTAGCACGGTGGTGCCTCGGTGCCATGGCGCCTTGGTGCCATGGTGCCTTGGTGCCTTGGAGACACGGTGACACGGTGCCTTGGTACCACGGTGCCTTGGTGCCTTGGTGCCTTGGTGCCATGGTGCCTTGGTGCCATGGTGCCATGGTGCCACGACTCCTTGGTGCCTTGTTGCCTTGGTGCCATGGTGCCATGGTTCCTTGGTGCCTTGGTGCCATGGTGCCACAGTGCCATAGTGTCA